>MNCI01026476.1:528766-606993 GCA_015680685.1 Gnetum montanum
TTTAATAAAGACAGATGAGCCAAATGCCACTGTTTCAGTAGAAGAAGTGAAATATCTTGTCCAGCTTCAGAGCAGCCCAGGAGCAATGAAATAATTACATAGAATTAGCTACTCCTGAGAATTATTTCAATCCTGAGATAATCAAAGTTCAGGAAAGTTTCATGACGACAACGCAACAGTAAAACTCAAGCTGGTGGATAACCCTGGTAGAGCTAAAGTTTAGTCATAAGCTACCAATTCTGCTTTCATCGTAGATGACGGTCCTAACACTATCCTCAATACGGATTGTGTACTGATCGCAAAAGAAGGACGTGATGTACTAAGTGTAAGTCAACCTGCAGCTAAACAGTCTGCATTAGAACAAGTGGAGGCATTAAAACAAATGGATAGGTCAAGCAAGAGGGGAAGAGTAATGATGACTTAATCAAAAAGCCAGTGGATAATTTAATAATAACAAGGCTTATGTTCATAAGACTAAAGTGCCATCCCATACTCCATGATGCGAATATCAACTCACCAGCAACAATGAGATTAAACATTTATCAAGTGTTTCTTCTTTGTGCAATGAAATTTCATTCTTACTTGTGTTCACGCCTACTTTTTGGTGCCTTCAACGCCAAAAATTGTTTTATGGTTATCATGAAAATATCATGGTATTTCTTTGAATTTCTGACTAGGAGAATGCAGATCATACCTTTTCAGTTGCCATGTCAAGCATAACACCATTATAAGACAACTAACATTATCAATGTCATTTCACTTCCTAGAGAAACTAGTGTATGAGATAACTATAGGTCCACAGAATTCAATCGGATCACGCATAACACCTTACTAACTCATATGGTGGGGTGTAGGGGTACCTTGCTACTTATCATGTAGCATAGTACAACATCTTAACCACGACAGTTGTGTATTGTTTGGAACAAAGGCATGGTCTACATTTAACTTTTCTGATGCCCACGGGCATCTATAGAAGTGGTTATGCAAGGGTATTATGTTAGGAGCTTGCTTTGGGGAGGACCCACTTGCATAACATTTTTTGATCATAGCTTTGAACTAAGCTTCAAATCTTCTAGAACATCAATGCCAATTTCTTTGAATTTATACATGATTTTGGGACTACTTCTCATCCATTTTATTAATTTTTCCTACTTTTCTATTTCCATTTCCATTAATATTTCTTAGCCATCTTTTGAATTAGACCTTTCGTTTCAAATGTTTGAAAACATTTGTACTTATGGAGTTACGCTTATTAGTTGTGGATGCTAGAGATGTTTGCTTTGAAATTTTTCCAACATCCTATTTTCGAACATCATGGTAACTAATAGTAATTAATCAAGATAATGTAAATAGCTTGATGATTTTGGTTATCTCATAGCCTTCGGCATAGTATGCTATAATCAACTTGTGCTCAAATGAAGACTAAGGAATCTGAAAAGGGCTAATTATTAAGGAAAAGTTACCAAAACTAATGTTGATTCTTTAGTGACTATAGGTTATGCTAAAAGAAATGCCTAAGGAAGAAGGTCTTTTGCCAAGCATGAAAACAAAGCCAAGAGGGGGACAACAAAAGATATGCCCATAGACAAATCATAGCACATATAAGATAGAGGCTCAAACATTACATGTTTGATAAATCCATGGGATGATAAGAAGAAATTTTAGTCCATCTTTCAAGAATGTTTTACATAACCAGAAAAGCATCGACATCACAATCAAGGTTAAAAGTCTACCACTACTAGTAGCAACAAGAAGAATCATCTTTGCATATTTTTGAAGATCTCTGCAAATTTTGTAATCTTCAATGTTTTTCCAATCTTTTTGTCAGTTTGTCATTTTGTATGCATCCACTCAAATGAGATTTTTTAATGTGGCACATAGAGTCAGTCAATAGTTAGGATCAATCAATAGTCCTATCATTTCCAATTTTTTGTAAAGAAAGCTTGGTCCTATCCTATTAACTTAAGGACTAGTTTTTACTCAATCATGGAGGTATGATGAATCATCAATTGGATGGGATATTGTTGATGCTACGCCACATCTGTGATATCATTGATTCTATATTGCATCTGTTTGACAAAAAGTCAATTTTTGGTTAGCTATGATATTAGAGCTGCAATATTACATATCCAATATCAAATTGCATGCTACATTATTAGACATCTGATATTGTGAGATGTGTGTCGGCCTATAAATATAACACTTGGATGCATGGTTTGAAAGTTAATTAGTCAATAGAATAGTTGAACTCTTACAATTTTATTTGGTACCCTTAGAGAACAGTCAGTGAGTGCTTGCATTATGGATATGAGTCAATTATATGACATCTTATTCAAGTGGCAATCCTGGACATAGTCTATGAATGACAATAAGATCGAGATTGATTTTTATTCATTGCAGCACTTTGACTTAGATTAGATTTGCTTTCCATGTAATTTACTTTTCATGTACTTAGTTAATATTAATGTTTCTATGCATATTAATGAATTGGCAGAATGAGCATGACTAGTTCAAGCATAAACACATATTCACTTAGTAATATTAGCAATGTTATTGCTTGTTTTGCCTAGCAGAATAGCACTTAGTAATCGCAATAGTGGATATGTGGGTTTAGGACATGTATGACAACTTGGGAACATACACTCATCACATGTAGGCTAGTTTAGACTTACTTTCCATTATTAATTAGCTTAAATAATTAATTTCTTAGTTATCATTAGGAGTAGCATAGTCTAAGTGGAAAGACAATGAACTACGATCAAGACATAATGATCTAGATGCCATGACTAGTTGCATCAATGAAATTTTCCTAGATCATGCATGAATGCTTATGATTTGTATGGTTGGGCATAGGGGTATCTCATCACTCATCAAACATATTGTTAACATTTTGGTATGTCAAAACCTTAAGAAAAATGTAGAACATAGAATTTTTTTTGGAATGATATGTTGTTGCAAGGCATGAATTAGAGTTGAAAAGATGACATCTACAAAGAAATGAGATAACATATACAAAGAGATGTTAAAGTGGAGACAACAAGGACTTGTCAAACATGAATGAAGACTCAAGGAATGAGAGCTACAACAAGATGTCAAAGTAAGGACTACAAGGACTAAAGAGAGCTTGGACAAGGACTTCATTAAAAAATGTGGGAGTAAGGGAAAAGAAGAAAACTACAACAAAATCAATATGCTCCAAGGGTTGAGAAGAAGTCAAATCAATGAGAGGAAGCTTCAAGAAGCAAAGTTCAAAAGATGAGAAGGCATATCTCAGAAGTAGAAAACATCTTGACCAAAGTAGAGAAATTTCTAAGAAGACATCTCCTAAAAATAGGATATGTCTTCTTTTAGGAGAAGAAGTCTCCATGAGAGTGTCTTCTTTCAGGAGAAGAAGTCTCCATGAGGACATCTTCTTACAAGAAAAGACATCTCCATGAAGACATCTGGTTAGAGATGTCTCTTCTATGAGACGTCTTCCTAGAATTGAAGTCTACTGCAGTGAGACATCCCAATCACAAAGAAGAAATTTTCTCTAGTTGTTAGAAAGTTGTTGCATGAATTCCAAGGTGATTTGGGAAACTTCAAGACTATAAGAAGACTTTATTCTCTTAGGTTTTGTGTAAGTGTTGTGCATAATATCAAATTTTTCATATCATTTGCTTATGTATTGTACTTCATTGTCATATCATCTATGCTATTGTACTGTGCCTCAAAGTTAAGGATCTATAAATTAGTTACATTATTTTCTTATGATTTTTTTCTCTTTTTGTTGCCTCACTAGGGATGATGTGCTTCTTGTGAGAAGACGTCATCATTAAGCTTGTCGAGACCTAGCTAAGTTATCTAGTTTCATGATGATAAAATACTCTAGAGTGGACCTTAGAGCTTTTACAAGGTGTGATGCCCTTCAATCAACATTTTAGAGAAACAAAATCTAGAGGTGTGTAAGTGAACTACCCTCTAAGTGTGGAGTATCCAAGTTGGGGACTCATGTTAAATTTGGTTGTGTTTTTTGTCTTAAATTTTGATTTGGAGAACTTATTCATCCCTCCTTCTAAGGTTTACAATTCTCAATTGGTATGAGAGCTTGGTACTTTTGGTTATACATCATCTTCAAGAGTGAAAAATGGAGGGAACTTCATACAAAAATCTACCAATATTTGATGGATTGAACTTTACCTATTAGGAAGTGAGGATGCAAGGCTTCTTTGAATCGATGGAGTTTGAAGTATGGGAGTGTATTCTCGAAGGCTACACATCGTCCATCAATAGTCCCACAAAGACCATCAAGCCTTGAAACAAATGGATGCAAGAAGAAAAAGATAAGTCCATATTTGATTTAAAAGAAAAAAATTGTTTGTATTGTGCTTTGAATAAATCAAAATTTAATAGGATAGGTGGCTGTAAAATGACCAAAGGATTTTTAGAAAGTTTAGAGGCCACCTATAAAGAAAAGTCTATAGTTAAGAAATCTAAATTTTTAGTTTTGCAAAGTGAGTATGGTAAGATTAAAATGATACAAGGAGAGAAAATAAAAGATTATTTTTCTATAGAAAATGATCTTGTTGTGGCCATTAGAGGTATAGTTAAAGATCTACCTAAGAGTGATGCCATAATAAAAATGTTTAGAACTCTCCAATTAGAATTTAGACCAAAGGTCATGGAAATGGAGGAAATTAGAGATTTTTCAACCCTTAAATTTGAAGAGCTTCAAAGTTCTCTCATTCATTATGAAATGAATTCATAAGTAAAGAAGAAATACAAGAAAATCCCATTACCCTAAAATTAGCCACCAAGGAAAACAAACCTATAGAGCAAGGTATGAGCAATAAAGAGAAGATAGCGTTTCTCTTAATAGGGCTACAAAGGCTCATGGAAAATAGGAGAAAAAGCTTCAATCAACAAAGAGGTAAGAAAAGAAGTAAAATTTTTCCAATTCTAATTTTGATTTTTCCTCTATAGAATGTTGGGTATGTAGTGGAAGAGGCCATGTGACCTCCAAATATCCTAGTAATAGCAGGTGGTAGTGAAAGGATAGAAATGATGAATAGTTGAAAAAAGACCAATTTCTATACAAGTTGGGATAATGGTAAGTAAAGTGAATAATAAGTAGATGACTCCACCAAAGATTCTTAGCTCATATATATGGAACAAAAATGAAAATGCACTACAAAAAGCTATTGATGAACAAAAAAAAATGCATAGACATTCAGGAAGAAGAGGCTCATGAAAAACAACATAAGAATGAAGAAGTCACACAAGAGGATACAATCATAACCAGGTTTGATAATCCCATTTATGAGGGAAATGCTTTATTTATCTATAAAAATTTTAGAAATAAACAAAACTTTGAATATTCTCATGTTGATAAGTATAACATTGATACTTGGTCATGCCAAAAAGTTCCTAGTAAGGATATTTTGCAAATAACAGTAGCTAAAAATGAAAAGAAGTGGAGAATTGAAAATTTTCTGAAAGAGATAGATGATACAATAATTCATTCATAATGAACATGAACAAATAGAGTGATCATACAAAAGATCTAATGACAGAAAACCAAAAGGTAAAGAGGTACTTCATGATAGAGGACCTCATCTCAAACTTCATTAGTCTTTTACCTCTTAAATGCACATAAGGTATGATATGATAAGTTTTTATTTCCTTGCTTGCAAAAATTTGTGCCAATGATTTATTGTGGACACTTGATCTTTAGACCATGAAAGTTAGCTCTAGGTTCTACAACTGTTAAGCAAAGCTCTTATGTAAAAGAAGCTATTAATAGGGATTTACTAGAATGTTTGATTATAAAATTGCTATCTTTTGTAATGTAATAACTTGACTAGTCTATTTTTATTGTTGGAAGCTTATTATTTTTCTAAAGGTTGTTTAAAAATATTTTGAACTCTGAACTAGAATGTATTGGTTTCTAAGGGCCTAAAACTCTTGCATATATTTTATGAACCAAAGGCTTCATGTTGATCTTTCACTGTGTGAATTGTGAGATGGTTTTATGCTTCATGTTGAAATCATTAAGTTCAATTTATTTTTGAATATTTTGATTTATGATTTGATACATTTCAAAAAAAGTTGCATTTCAAAAGAGACTTCTTGATTGCCTACAATAAAACTTTAAAAGGATTCATTAATGCGAGATCTTAGTTTTTCTATGTAGCATGATGATCCTAAAAGGATTAAGGGACAAATACAAATCTCTTTACAAAATATGTGTTATGATCAAAGAGACTAGGAAGAAATACAAGCCTATATGCAGGGGGAGTCCTGAGCGGTTCTCTCAAAGATATGATAATATAACTACATAATTCCAATCTATAGCATATTTTTTAGAAAACAAGCAAGGAAGAGCATATTCATTTAAATGTATCATTTTAATACCTATGGTACTTATTACAATTATAAGTTAAGAAATACTAAAAATTGTAGGTTCTCATGACCTCCTTTGGTAAGAAATGGTAAGGAATGAGTATATGTATATATATATATGCTATTCTCAACATGATTATTAGTTTGTAAATTTTATTTTTGGGTAAAAAGTTATGTGGTTTTGTTTTATCCTTTGACTATTGAGCATGATTATGTGGTGTTTTGTCTTAAAAGCTGAATATGCATGTTTTTACTCTATAACTACTATTTCTTGTCCATTTATTGTTGCTTTAAAAGAAGGAGAATTTTGGATGGTTAAAGACCTATGAGATATTGGTTACTAATGGCTTTTTGGTTCATAAGATAGGTTACATGATGCTCAAACTTTGTTGATAAATAATGGGTAGCTCTTCATTGCTTATCATCATTGGCCCTATACATTGAAGACCAAGCAATATGCACTTTTTATGGATTATTCTTCCTTGGCTTAATGGCCATTTATATCTTCTTAGAATACTCAAGTCCATATGTATTCCTTATGGTATTTTGCAACTCTATCTTCACTCATTTTTTATGATGTCCAAAAAGGGGGGGAATTAGTTTGATCTGACATGGTTGATATTAGTATTATGATGTGACATGACTAATGTTATAAGCAAAATTAAAAATATGTCTTGATTCCTTGTAAAGACTAGTAACCCATTTTCTTAGGCTTTGAACATCACTAAAAAGGGGGATATTGTTAACCTTTTGGTATGTCAAAACCTTATGAAAAATGGACAACATAGAATGTTTTGTAAAATGTGATGTTGCTATAAGGCATGAAGGAGAGCTCAAGAGATGACATCTACAAAGATATGTCAAAGTGGAAATAACAAGAACTTGCCAAACATGAATGAAGACTCAAGGAATGAGAGCTACAACAAGATGTCAAAGTGAGGACTATAAGGACTCAAGAGAGCTTGCACAAGGACTTCATTAGAAAAGTGGGAGCAAGGACAAATAAGAAGACTACAACAAAATCCACATGCTCCAAGGGTTGAGAAAAAGTCAAATCAATGAGAGGAAGCTTTAGAAAGAAAAGTTCAAATGATGAGAACATGTCTCCAAAAAGCAAAAGATGTCTTACCTGAAGTAGAGAAATTATAGAGAAGATGTCTCCTAAAAATAGGATATTTCTTCTTTCAAGAGAAGACATCTCCTTAGAGGCATCTCCTTTACAAAAGAGACATCTCCCCAGAATTGAACTCTACTATAGTGAGATGTCTGAATCTTGAAGAAGACATCACCCCTAGCCATTAGATAGCCATTGCACAAATTCTAAGGGGATTTTGAAAACTTCAAGGCTATAAAAAAACTTCATTCTCTTGTATTTTATTCAAGTGTTATGCATAAATTATCACTATCAAAGTAATCATTATATACCCTTACTTGTGTACTTGTGTATAGTATACAAGGAAATTATAGACAATCCTACAATCAACAATACTATCCTAGTGGGACCTCCTATCAACCTCAACACTACTATCAATAATAGTGGAAAAATCCATAATCGTGAGGGAGGCCATTAGTATATCAGCAATACCTTTATTGTCAACCAAACCCTCATGGCTACTATGTTCAGCAACCTATTTTTCCTATTGGTTCTACTTCCTCTACTTCAAATTGTTACTACCACTCTCCTCAATATGATCAACCCACAACATCTCCATTTGGATCACCATATCATACCTTTGATCCTTCATCACATCCTCACTACTCTTGTAATTTCCTCCATCATATGCCAACACCAATAATGCAAGAAGGATTGGCACTACAATCTCAACAGAAGAATGTCACTTGTGCTATGAGCATAAAATCAAACAATAATGTTAGTAGGTCTTTACGAAAGTCTTGAAAATGTCCTTTCTTTAGGATAGTTCCCACTCATGTGGATAAAAATTGAAGGTCTACTAGCTCATCAACACTAGCACAAGGCCAATATGGGACAACATCCTTTCTTGTAGATACAATGTCTTCCAATCCTATGCAAAAGCCAATAGCTATCACTACTCCAACATAAAATATAAAAGATTAACCTATCATTATGGAGAGACATAAAGCTCCATGCATTGCAAATATTAATAAAGGGTGTAGTTATGGGTTGAAAGGTCAAAGCATCAACATGATCCCTACACCAATCCACAACAAACTTAGGGAACAAATGTGTGTACATGATCATGTATGCATAGTAGCCACTAAACCAAGAGACACCCAATGGCTCAAGAATAAGAATGCTAAACCATTCACAAAATGCATGCAAACATCCAACTTACTTATTAGTTTATGAGTTGCATTTGGCTGCATTGATGAAGCCCCATCGACACATCGTTTCATGCAGTAACTAGGCCCTATCAACATAGGGTCTATTCTTGCCTATAAATATGTGCTTACTAGCCACATTTATGGCAATAAATTCATAGTAGTAATAGAGCCCTTGTAGCTTTTCCATTCAAAAGTTATAATATTTTCCCAAGTGCTAGTAGCAAAAGTCATTAAGTGTACGAATCTTTATTCAAGCATTATTGTACCTGAGCACAATAGTGTGTACAACAATAAAGATGAACTTCTTGATGAACCTTGCAACATTCTAGATAGTTTAGCTATATTATTCTGGAATTTAATTTTTTAAGTTATTTATTTAATGTTTTTCAATAATTAAGCTAATTAAGCAAGATAACCTAGATAGATTAAATACATAAGTATGACCGCTTCAAGCATACAATGTATTCTCTTGGTAATCCTAGTAGTGTTGTTGCTTGGTACACCCAGTAATGTAGTGCTTGGTAACCCGGCAATGGATATGTGGATTTGGGACATGTACATAAAGTAGGACCGAATGCTTATCTTAGGACTAGTTAGAGATCAATTAGTTAGTTAAATCAAATTATTCATTAAATTATTTTTTCTCCGTCTTCAAGCTCCAAAGGACATAAAACATAAAATGATAAAAATCATATGCCTTGATTACACTTATCCATACCTTTGTACTTCACAAGTGTAATTAGGAAGACAATGAATGATCATTAGGATAAAATTCACTTCCTAGAAGACTAGTGCACTGCAAACTAGAGAGTCCATAGAATTTGACCAGATCACACATGAGCACTCTGTGATTCATATGGTTGGGCATATGGGTATCCTTCACTACTCATTATTAGCATCATTGCTAAGAACTCTATTTATTGAAATGTTTGCTATCTATGTTTAGTGGATATCATTAGTATCATTGGATGAACCCTAAGATCGATATCATTCCCAAATAATATAACTACAAAAGCACACAAATAATATAATATTTTGGAAAATGTCTTCTTCTCATGGGAAAAATGACACAAAACTGCCAGTTCCACAAAAGGGCAAAGTGATATATACTCATCAAAATGATTTTGTGCCTAATTTCACCTTCATCCTACATCAAGATGAGCAACTACAATGGTGTGACATGGAAGGTAGCATTGTATTTCCTCCTGATCAATATGTGCCTAGGATTCTACTTCAAACACTGAAGAAGTTAGGCATCTCAAATCTTCAAGAGGAATATGTTGTAAATGGTTATGGCACTTTGGACTACTATCTGAATAAAACATAGCATTGGTAAGATTGACATCAAAAGAGGCATCATAAGGATTCAAAAGGAAAATGGTTCACAAATCCATTATTCCTACTAAAAAAGATGATAATGAGGACCCCCTCTCTGAGGGCTCTCAACATGAATATTCTCTACCCTTTGTTACTAGTGATGAGGGTGTAACCCTAAATCTATAGTCTACAATCCACAATTTAGGTTCAGGGAAAGATGTTAGTCAAGGCAAGGGTTCAAACAAGCATCATAATAATGGGAAAATTTATGAATGTTGTTGTGATAACCCAAGGGGAATTGTCAAACATCATGGTGGTGGTAGCCCTCCTCCTTCTTTGTCCTCTTCAACTACATCTACTTCTTCTTCCTCTTTTGATTCTAAAAGACACTACAGAAGGAATAACAGTGATGGAGGTGAGCATCGAGGTAATAATACTAATCATCATTCCCATAATAATCAAAGAGGTAATAGAGGACATCATCGATGATAATGAAATAATGATGCTGATGGTGAGCCTTTTTTAGTGACTCAAAGTATGCTTAACATCATAGAGGTAGTTACGATTCCAACTAGGCATGTGAAAGATGGTTAGATCAAGTGCTTAGACATGAGAAATATCTTAAGATTTGAGAGAGGATGTAACTTTGATTTGCAAAATTATCTACAAGCCTTTCATGATGCCTACGCATTACAAAACATCGAGAATGATTGTTATAAACTTAATCTATTTCCTAGGACACTCATTAAGAAAGTCAAAGGCTAGTACCAATCCTTGAAGCTAGAATCCATTCACAGATGGAGTACCATGATAGAACTATTTAATGATAAATATCAGACATACTCCAGAATGTCTAACCTAAGAAGGAAAATCCAAGGCTAGAAATAAGAAACACCTGAACCCTTGGATGCTGCCAAGAATAGATACTATTCTCTTTTACATCAATGCCCTAGCCATGGTTATTTTTAGAAGGAACAACTCTATCAAATCATATATGAGCTCAAAGAAAAAATCAATAGAAATCTTGGGGTTTATGCCCAAGAAAGATATCTAAACTAAGAGCTCATCAAATACGTACACCCAAGGAAGATATATGAACTAAGAGCACATCAAATACAAAGACTAATAGAATAGGTAGCTAAAGAAGAAGATGAGTTGCAAAAAAGAGAAAGTGTAGAAGAATATAATAGGGACCCTTCCATAAGGAAAAGGAAGGTCTGATTCTATGATGAGGAGGAGTCACCACTTGATAAAGTGGTGAATAGGAAAACCTTACCCATCCAAAAGTCCATTTTTAATATTTTAGCAAAGGTTGACAAATTATGGGGCTCTTTGGCATAAAAATTCTAAACTGCTATGAAGATTACTAAAGAATCCAAAGAGAAAAATAGTGATCATAACCATAGGAGGTAGAAAGAAGTTGAACATTCCTACCAAAGAGGTAAAGGCAAAGCTGCTATAGTGGAAGAAGTTGTGGAGATAGACTCTAATGATGATGTTGGATGTGACATTTGTCAATATGAACTTCCTAAGGGATCTTGCCTTGTGGTGTCATACTTACAAGAGTCTAGGGTGTATGCATTGAATCCTCAATTAGCATGGATGCAAGAACCCAGATGATTATCTTATCCTCAAGGAAATCCAAGGCAGTTCCACTAGCAACATCAAGCTTCCTATCCAAATGGAGATCCACCACAACCATATGAACAATATCAATAATGGATCCAACTATGGTCATGAGGAATGCCACTACCAAGATAGTAGTATGCTTACAAGTAACCAGATTCATATGGATACTATGTTCAAGAACCCATTTCTCCATGAAGTTCAACAAGCCACACCTCATTCCAGCATCACTATTACCCTCTAGAGTACCATTGAACTCATTCATCATCCACTTGAGGGAACAACTCATATCCATAGAATCCGTTACATTCGTCTGCACACATCTCTCCACCCTCAATTCAATTACCTCTTGTTTCATCCATGTAAGATAAAATTCGTCCATAGCCACAGTAACAAAATGCTACAAGGGTTGTACATTCACAACCAACCTTCCAACCATGTGGTTTAGATAATCAATCCTTTTTCTGATCCAACTGTCATCCCAAACCCTCATAACCTAATGCAGTTGGTCTCCCTATATCTCCAACACCATCATCCTCTACATCAAACATATTTGAGTGCTTTTCAAACCAAGAATCACCTTGGATTTGCATTTGATGTTAACTCGCTTTTTTTGATTGGATCAATGTTGGCAATCTTCGCATGAAAAGATCTAACCTAGGAAGTCCTCTCATTTACTTACAGATCTCTATACATGATTCATTCAAGGCTCTTCCTGATTCTAGTTCTTATGTTAATCTCATCTCCCATGACATGTGCAAAGCCTAGAGCCTACCACCTCTTAAAAAGAGAAAAATCCATTTAGAATTAACAACTCAATCAATCACTATTCATATAGGATTAGTGAAGGACATTGTGATCATAGTTTGTGGATGGTCCTATCCTACCAATTTTTTAGTGATCAAGATGGAAAATTGCAAAGGTAACTTCCCCATCATTATGGGAAGAGCATAGTTAAGCACAATTGATGCATCAATGGATATCAGAAACCTCTTCTTGGAAATCTTCAAGGAAATGAATTTAGAAGGTTGGAGAAGAAGCATGCTCCATGCATCACATAAAACAATTAATGGGTGCAACTATGTGCAAAATATCTAGTCCATCAAAAGTACATACATTAAAGCATGTAATCAGTGTGCACAAAACACAAATATACAAAGGTGCCTATACATAGCATCCACAAAATAGAAGGGCACCTAGTGGCTGACAACTAACTCAAATGGTAGCACACTATGCATGGAACCTACTAAGAGCTTGACATGTGCTTATGTCAAATGTATTGATGAACTTGAGCAAGTTCATCACTAACTCTCCAATGATGAAGATGATGATACCTATTGGGGAGAGTTGGAAATCCCTGATAATTTCAAGCAGAAGCTTCTAGAGTTGAAAACTTTGGCAACCAACATGGAATATGCATTTTTAAACAATGGTAAGTTTGTTATCGTCAATGCAAATCTTGCTCCTAGACAAAAAGACAAGTTATTACAGGTAGTCAAGAAATGGCCAACTACCTTTGCTTGGTCATATCCTGAGCTAACTAAAATTGATTCAAGGATATGCTAGCATTGCATTTACACTAATCCAATCATGAATTCAATAGGGAAGCCGTAGAGGTGATTGAACCCCAAATTGAAGTAGATCATCAAGGAGGAAATAGAACAAATCCTCAAGGCATGGTTTAGTATCCCATCATGAATAGTGAGTGGGTTAGCCCACTTGTAATTATGCCAAAAAAAGGTGGTAAGTGGTGGCTTTGCATTGACTTTAGGCTATTGAATATGATAACATTTAAAGATCATTTCCCATTGCCATTTGTGGACCAAGTGTTGGACACTATCTCTAGGCATTGCTATTATAGCTTCTTGGATGGTTCTAGTAGCTATAACCAAATCCAAATTGTGCTAGAAGATTAGGCCAAGACAACATTCAAAAGTTCCTAAGGGACTTTTTCATATTGTAAGATGCCATTTGGTCTATGTAATGCCCCTACAACATTTCCACAGTTGATCCTTAGTATCTTCCAATAGTAAATTGGTAGCAAGGTAGAAGTGTTCATGGTTGACTTCTCTACCTATGAGGTTACATTTGAGCAAGCCTTGGATCACCTTGACAAAGTATTGAAGAGATGTGTTGAAACAAACCTTAGGCTCAACTAGGAAAAAGGCCATTTAATGGTCCAAGAAGGCATAGTATTGGGACATAGAATTACTTAGGAAAGGATTGATATAGACCTAGAAAAAATAAGGGTCATCCAAGGAATCACATGCTAGGCAAAGATAGTTAAAGATGTCTGATCATTTCTTGGACACACTAGCTACTACCAGTGATTCATAGATAATTTCTCTAAGATTGCAAAGCTATTAGTCAAGCTTACAAACAAAGATGCTCCATTCGTCTAGACTAAGAAGTATGACCATTTATTCCAATAGTTGAAGGAAAAACTTGTAGAAACTCCATTTCTATGGGCACTAGAGTAGTTCAGACCATTCCACATAATGATGAATGCATATAATTACAGTTTTGGTATCATGCTTATGTAGTTGGATGATAAGAAATGTTCATATTACATCCACTATGTAAGATGAAGCATTGTGGATGCATAGTTAAATTACACCAAAATTGAGAAAGAACTAATGGTAGTGGTGTATGCTCTTGAAAAGTTCAAGCACTATGTGCTTGGATACAAAGTACATATGCACACAGATCATAGTGTCATCTACTTCCTAATGAATAAGCCAATGGTTAACCTTCGTATCGTATGGTGGCTCATGATCTTATAGAAATTCAATCTCACAATGATAGATCAAAAAGGTACTAAGAATGTGATTGCTAACTACCTCTCTAAGTTAAGATGGGATAACAAAGAGGAGGAGAGACCACTCTTTGATCAATTTTCATATGAAATCCTCTTTACAAGAGCAATAAATGAGCAAGTGCCCACAGAAAGGAAATTGTACAAGGCATTCTCACTTTCCTTCTCACTTAGGAGATGCCACAATGTCTAGAATTTAGAAGGAAACAAAAATTTATTCATTTGGCAAAGTACTTCATGGAAATCAATGGATACCTCTACAAGGTTTGCACGAATGGCTTGATTCGTTGGTATGTCCCTGATGCGGATCAACTACGTGTTCTCTAAGATGCTCACAAAGGCCCTTGCAAAGGCCACTATGTAGGGAGATGCATGGCCATAAAAATCCTAATGGAAGGATACTATTGGCCTATAATCTTTAGGGATGTCCACTAATTTGTCCAATCTTATGAATGCTACCAAAGAGATGGTGGGATGACCACTCAAATGGAGGATCCTTAACAGTGGATTCAACTACTAGAGCCCTTTGACATATGGGACATAGACTTTATGGGTCCCATCACACCCATGTTCAATAAAAAGGCATATATCATCGTAGCAATTGACTACTGCACCAAATGGATAGAAGAGGTAATCATTACTGATTGTACATCATCCATTTCTACTAGATCTGTATAACAAAACTTTGTAAATAGGTTTGGGATGCCACATGAACTAATTTCTGAAAATGGAACTTACTTTATAGGTGCCACCTTTCAAAAACTTATGCAATGCTTCGGGGTTAAACATAAATTAATAACACCATATCACCCCCAAGCCAACAGTCAAGTAGAGCTAACTAACAAGGAGATTACAAAGATTCTAACTAGAACCATAAGAAAATATAGGAAAGAATGAAGCAAAAAACTCAATGATGCCCTTTGGGAATACTTCTCAACATGAAAACTTCCTATTGTCTACTCTCCCTACAAGCTATTTTACAAAAAAATTCCAACACTCCTAATTCAATCCAAGCTTTGTACACTCTCAAAAATATATGAGTTAGACCTTGACCTATGTATAACATAAAGAGAAAGATTAATCAACCTGAATGTGCTAGATGAAAATCGATTAGTGGCCTTACCTTTGAATAAAGTGCACAAGGCATTCAACAAGCAACATCATGATCTTAAAATACAGAAACTAAAACTTCAACTAGGAGATAAGGTTTTGTATTGGAATCCCACACACGTGCCCCAGAAAAAAAAGTTCCAAAAATTGTGGGAGGAACCGTATATAATTGATCAAGATTTTCCTTCTAGAGCCATGTTAATCTACAAACCTAAGAGCCCAAATAAAAATTAGTTCATCAACATCCAACAAGTAAAGCTTTTCGATGAGCCCAAGGAAGCCAATGCAACAAATACCTTAGTAGATGGACATCCACGTTCACTTTTTTAGATCTCATCCTTCCAACCTAGTTGTGGGGGAGATGGCCACCCACACTAATCACACACATATCTCCTTAGTTTTCACCCTTTTTTCATCTTTTTGTTTTATACATTTTTGTATTACACTTTGTTGATTTTTATCCATTTTCTAGATTTTTATTTTACAACATCATTAGTGTGTTTTGTCTTTCTATAATATTTTATATTTTTTTATATACTTTACTTATTTTATTTTATTTTTTTGGGAGACTTTTCACTATTTTGCTAATAAAAGTGCTTTATTACTGCAGGACACAATGTCACTATTGTTGTTGCTAATGATGATTTATGCTTAATGCCATGATTTTTCAGTGTATGGTTTCTATTTTTGAATTCTGACATTTGATAACTATGACATGGTTTTATTTTCATGGAACAGGCAATGAGTCCACATCATCCACCCATCCACAAACTTTATGGTTTTCCTTATTTTTGAATTTTAAGGTTCCTTTCATTAAAGAAAATTCTAATAACTTTGTGACCTTGTAGTTTTTAGACTTGGGAAGGATTCAAAGGTTTGTATAGGGTGTGACTTCAATGGGACTTAATACTCTTTGTACTCCTCTACTTGATTGAGTGCTTGGGTGTTTCTCATAGACTACTTACCATTCCATGTCAACCACTACATGAAGTTAAATAAAGTCTTTGCATGGTGTGGTTCTGATTCAAAAAGAAAAAAAGACATAATGGGAATTCAAAGCACACTTCGTAGAAAAATAAACAAGCTACAAGCATTGGTTATGGGACTAGAAAGACATGTTACCTATGCCTAAATGTCCCCTCTAACTAAGGCCCTCTCTCACTTCCTACTTCCCTTGTCTTCTCTTTATGGAATGGTTATTGTTTTGTGGGAGCACTCTTGTGTCTCGAGGAGGTGGATCAGTCTTGGAGTCATAATGCAAAGTCACCGAAAGAGGCTGGTTTTGGTCTGGACTAAGGATGGATTTTCTTAGGTCATTTTAAATACAAATTCCACAAGGGACTTCTTATGATCTCAATTCAAGATTCCATCCCACCTTCTTAATCATCCATCTATGTTGCCATAACTCACCTCACTACAAGTTTTTGTGTCATGCTCGATGTCTTAGTTTGATATATTGGAATTCTTGGATAGATTCTTTTGGGTTGGTCCTTAACTTTTCATGACCATTAAATTGATTTTGGAGCCCATGGACTCCTTAGTTGAGGTTATGCAAGGAAAAAAAGGACATGTGCCTGCTATGGTGAGGACCCACTTACATATCTCTTAGTTTGGATAGTTAAGTCCCTTACCTTAGACACCACTACAATCCTATCTTTGACATATTTCATTGTGTATCCTGCTCTATGCTCCTTAAACTCTCGTTAAATTCATTCTCTAAACCATTTTCTTAATTTTTTAATTTTTTGAGCTTCAACATCCTCTTCTAATATTTTCATCATGTTCATAACTTTTTAGGCTTCCATTTGACTCCAATTTCACTTTAAAACTCCTTATATTTTCAATGTTTTAGCAAAGTCAACACAAGTCAAAAAAAGTCAATGGTGATCTACAACCACATCGACTAGGCTTAGTTGATGTAGCCAACCCCAAAAACTACGCCTAGTCAACACAAGCTAAAAATTCTATATATACTAATGCATACTTTGCAATTTTTTGTCATTTTCTTCATAACAAGAGGGGAGTTTTTGCCATTTTTCAAAGCCCATAACTTTCCAACCATTTGTCCAAATCACTTCATTCTTTGATCCTGTAGCTACTGGAGGTAAGCTCTTTATCATGGGGGCCACAAACCTTAAGGTTTTTGATGAAATATTTTGACAATTTTTCTAACTTCCCTAAAGGGTTAATGAATACCATGATATGAAACCATCAAGTTTTTAGAGTTAACCCTTCCAAAATCTTCTAAAATGACTTATTAACATTAAAACACATATAAAATAATAATTAAAATTTATTAAATGGGCAATAATCACAACTTAGCCAAGTGTAACTATTGCAAGGAGATAAGATATCCCAATTGTTTCATGTTACACAACAATTGCTAACTCGTAGTCATGTTGTGATTATAGGTGATGCAAAGACTGAAATGACCACAAGAGGGAGGATCATCATAAACAAGGAAGAAATAGCCTAGAACTAAAAGGGGCCAACAAGAATAGGCCCAAGATTAGTAAGAAAAAACCCATGTAATGGAACCTCTTCAAGAGGAGCTTGAAGTGGAATCTATTTGATAGATTCCCGAAGAAGAAGTTGCAACAAAACAATTGTAGCAGGGGAAAGCACTAGGATTCATAACAAGGCTTGAAGTCATATTGACATAATCCTACCTCAACACCATCAGGCCTTGTGATATCCAACACTTAGCTCTCCAAGAATTGAACTTTGGGCTATTTTTAGAGCATGCTCTAGCAAACATGAAAACACAATTGAAAATCTCTCCCATGTGGCCAATCATCAGTTTCAGTGGGAAGTGGTATATGGGAGAGATGTACCTCTTCTAGAACAATAAAAGGGTAGACTCCATAGTGAAGGTCAAGAACATCCAGGTGTCCTACTCAGCTGAAGTTATCAGACAAGTTCTTGGCTTGCCTAATTTTGGAACATAATTAGTAGAGATGTCTACAAAACCTAACCCTAAGGCCAAAAAGAAGTGGATCCAATGGTGTTATGAGGTTGACTATAAAGAATTCCGTGCACTCATACTAGTAGAACACGTATACTTCAAGATAGCAACTTATCACCTCAATCTGAGGCTAAGGCCCAACAAGGTGACTACCTTTTCTACCTGAGCATGCATCCTGCTAAGCAGGAGATTTTTGGTGAACCTTCCACAATTGATTTATTTAGAGATCAAGAAGTGCTTTAAAGAGAATGAACATGGAAAGAAAACCCTACCATTTCCATGCCTCATCGAAAAACATTGCAAAAGGGCAAGGATTGTCTGCTATGCAAATGACAAGATCAAGCATTCTCCTATAGCCTCATGATCTGAAATGATGAAGGACAAGACACCTACTATGTCTAAAGAAGAGGAGCAGCAACCACCACCTTCACTACCTACTTTAAAAACAACACTAGAGGCCTATATAGCCATTGAGTGCTTACATGAAATCTAAGAAAAACTCTTGTGTGAGGAGTCATGTGTAAGAATGAGTGGCAAAGATGCATCTATATATCAACTTGTGATGAGTCACATTAATGAGGTGGCTCAGACAATTAGTAAGATGGAAAGAGGTGGAATAATATTATTTTCCCAATGAATGAAATTTTCCATGAGATCAAATCCCAATGCCATGAGATGATGGTGTCTCTATCTCAACACCGTTTATTCCTAGAAATCTCTAGGAATGTCACCTCCTTTTTGATGTGCTTGGAGAAGGGCAAGGATGCAACTGTATTGGTGATGCAACACCAAGGTTAGGAGACTACTACCGAAGTAGTTGTTGACCAAATCATAGAAGCAGTTAACACACCTATGATGTTTGTACTAGACATATCTACACTTCAAGACATGTAAATGTTTATAAGCATGATTAGTGAAAGATTGAATATAGCCTAGCACAAAGATTTGTTGGACTAACTGGTGGAAACTAAGCAACAAATTCCAGATATCTTTGATTTTCTAAATAACATTACTACAACCTAGTCAAAGTTGTTGGAAGCACAGGAAAAATGCATCATTTTGAAAGAACAACTTGAAATGGCTCAAGCATTAAAGCAACACTTGGCCATGGAAGTTGCCAAATTGCATGCCTATTTTGCTGATCCCACACTCCTTAACCTAGCAATAACTATAGATGATGCTTTTTAGTAGCTTTAACAATGATTAAAACAAGCTAAGGAGGACATGGTAATGACCATCTTCAACCAGTCCATAGTAAAAGAAAAAATCTACTTAGTTCAAAAAAACCTGGTTCAAATGTGCCAAGAAAATAAATTACTAACTATAGGAAATCATCGCTTGTGCAATGTTGATGCACAAAAACAATAGATATAGGAATTCATTCATTAAAAATAGGAGCAACTCACCAGGGTAAACATAGAATTAAGGAAATTGGCCATAAAGAATAGTAATCTATCTATGGAGAAAGTCTGAGCCTTACACCAGAAATCTACCATTGAGATTACTACCTAGAAAAATGAGGCTCTCAAATTTGAAAGAGTTAAGAATTACTATAGAAATTAGGTTGGCCTATAGAAGGAAGTAAATGAGAAGCATATTCAAATGGCTAAGAAAAAGTAAACGAGGTCCTCCAACAACTCTAGCAAGAAAAAGAGGTATGGAAGCCCATCATTGATGGAATAGATGCCTATAATAGAGCAAAGATCGACTTAAAGGAGTTGAAAATTGAAGAAATGAAAAATTATATGGAATTGGCCAATATTTGCTATGAAAGCCTAATGATGTTGATCATTAGATAGTCATGGTAAAACCTCAAAGAGTAGGTGGCTAGCTCATACTTGCTATACAAGGACAAGTTCAAGCACCATAAGGACACCAAGAAAAAGCTTGAGATGGTAAACACTAAACTCAAAGTTCTAAGGTCATGATTCACTAATCAATGATTAACTGACAAGAACTTGACTAAGAGAATGAATGATTACTAGGAGCTAAAAGATGTAGTTAGAAAATTTGACATCAAGCACAAATAATTCACTACGTAGTTCATCAATGCCAAGTAGTTATTCCCAACAATTCCTTGTCCTTAGGATGTGCCCATTTTAGCCCACATTAAAGAAGCTACATGGATTGTGCATGATCCTAGGAGTGAGGAGAAAATGAAAGCCTTGTTGAATGCTTTTCGCCTCCCACTAGAAGTTGCAGCAATAGTAGAACATCCACAACTACCTCAGGCATTACACATGCCTAAAGCTAGTGAAGGGCCTTCAGAGCCTCAAGAACCTTCACCACCTAGGACTATTTGATCTTCTCTACCACCGTCATGTCATCAATGGAAGTGTTATCAAAATTTTACAAAGTCATGTCATGGTGTTCAACTTTGTGTCATGAACATCACAATTTTTGTAATGTATTGAACTATACACTCAAGCACTCAATTTTGTATAGTTATTTTATTTTATTAAGAGTTAGTCAATAATCCCATACCTTTCCAATTTTGTAAAATAACTCAAGGATGAGTTTTCATTTAGTCATGGAGGTATGATGAGTTATAGTTGGCTACGTTGATGAGGCCTCGTTGACTAGGCCCCATCGATGCAGGGTCTATTCTTACATATAAATACACTCTCACTAGCTACATTTATGGTAAAAAATTCATAGTAGTAACAAAGCTCTTGCAGTTTTTTTATTCGAAAGCTAGAATATTTTCTTGTGTGCCTACAATAAGAGTCATTAAGTGTATAGATCTTTATTCAAGCATTGTTGTACCTGAGCATGATAGTGTGTACGACAATAAAGATGAGCTTCTCGATAAACCTTGTAACATTTTGGACAGTTTAGATGTTTTATTCGTGCACTTAATTTTTTTAGTTATTTATTTAATGTTTTCTAGTAATTAAGCTAATTAAGCTAATTAAGAAAGAGAACCTTGATAGATTAAATACATAAATATAACTAGTTCAATCATAACATGTATTCACTTGGTAATCCCAGTAGCATTATTACTTGATACATCTAGTAGCATAGCACTTGGTAACCCATTAGTGGAGATGTGGGTTTAGCACATGTATGAAAAGTGGGACTAGATGCTTATGTTAGGACTAGTTAGAGATCAGTTAGTTAGTTAAATCAAATTAGTCATTAAACTATTTTCTCTCTCTCTTCAAGCTCCAAAGGACATAAAACATAATATGATAAAAATCATATGCCTCGATTACACTTATCCATACCTTTGTACTTCACATGTGTAATTGGGAAGATAATGAATGACTATTAGGGTAAACTTCACTTCCTAGAAGACTACTACACCAGAAACTAGAGAGTCCATGGAATTTGACTGGATCACACATGAGCACTCTGTGATTCATATGGTTGGATGTAGGGGTACCCTTCACTACTCATCGTTAGTCCTTGTCCTGGTTATGAGCTTAGTGATGGGGAAGATCTCACATCTTAAAACCAATAACTAATAAGTAATATTTCATTTTTTTTACATTATTCTTCATATGTTTTCCATTTCCTTAAATACTTTTCAGTTTTTTCTATATTTTACTTTATTTTGTTTGGGTTTTTCTTAAATTTTTCTCCTTTTTCTTTATTACCGCTAGGACTTCATGCAGCTATAGCTATCATTAATGGTGGTTTATACTTTATAATGTTATTTGATTATGAATGTCTAGATTCTATCTTTGAATTTTGATGTTAATAAATAAGACATGATTCCTTTTCATGATAATAGGTAATGAGTCCATGTCATCCACCCACATAACTCTATGGTGTTCCTTTGTTTTGAAAATATGAGGTCCCTTCTTAAATGAAACTCATAATGAACTTGAAACCTTGATTATTTTGAAACTTGGGATGGATTAAATGGATAGAAAATGATGTGATTTCAATGGGATTTAATACTTTTTTGTAGTTTCCTATTTTCTAGGATGCATCTATATCTTCATAGGTCCTTTGCAATTCTTATGTTGATCAATAACAAGAAGCTAAGTCTTTGCATGGTGTGGTTCCCATTAAAAATAAAAATAGAAAATGAAAAAAAAAGAGAGAAAAAGATAATAATAACAGAAATTCAAAGCACATACTTTAAACTCAATAATAGGCTACAAGCACTAGTTATGGGGCTAAAAAGACATGTTACCCATGCTTGAAGGCATCCCTCTAACTAAGGCCCCTCTCACTTCCTGGTTCTCTTTTATTCTCTCTTTGGAATGGTGATTAATGTATGGGGATATTCTTGCACCTTGGAGGAATTACTAGTTTAAGAGTGTCAATGCAAAGTCATTGAAAGTGGTTGGTATTAATTCAAACTAAGGATGCATTTTATTAGGTCATATTAACCACATAGTCCATAGGGGATTTCATGGGATCATGATACAAGACTCCATTCCACACACTCTCATCCACCTATGCTCTCCATCACTCACCTAACTACCTTCCTCATGTTTGTTTCAATGTCTTTTTTTGATACTATCAAAGTTCTCTAATGGTTTCTTTAGTGATTTGGTCCTCAACTAACCTTGACCATTAATCATCCACAGGGTCCATGGACTTCTTAGTTTGAGGGCATGCAAGGGCATCAAGGGCATGAGCCTATTATGGGGAGAACCCACTTTCATACTCCTTGGTTGGATTGGTTAAGTTCCTCATCTCTTAGGTATTTTTGCTTTCAAATCTTCTTCATTCCACATTGATCCCAACCAATTCTGCACTCCTTAGCTAAGTTTTTCCTAATTAAATCTCCTTTTTGTGCATATTCTTATCCTCTTCAAGCATTCCATCATGTTGTTGGCTTTTATAGCTCCATATGGAGTTCAATTTTATGTGAAAAATATTTCTTTTTTATACATGTTTAATGGTGAAAAATTTTGATCTACAACTACATCGATGAAACCACATCAACACAACTTGACATAACCCCATCAACACAGCTCAACATGATCCTATCAATGCAACACTATAAGTCTACATATACTGTGAACACTTAGTGAACTTTTTCCATTTTCTTTCAAATGAGGAAGGGGTTTTTGCTCTTTTTAGAGCTTAGAACATTCCAAAGCCCATAACTTTCACAACACTTCTCTGATTAACCCCATTCTTCATTCCTATAGCTATTGGAGGTGAGCTTTACATCATGGGGGCCACAAACCTTAGGTTTCTGATGAAATTATTTTTGAGAATTTTCTAACTTCCACAAGACTTAACTAATAAAATAATATTGAAATCACTAATCTGTGAGAGTTAAACCTTTCCAATGAACTATGGTAGCCATCTAAGTAAAATAATATTAAGATAATCAATCTACCATAATCACAACATAGTTGAAGTGTAATAGATCAAAAGAGATGAGGTATCCAAGTGCTCTATGTTACACATCAAATGCTAATGTCTGATCATGTTGTGATTATAGATGGAACTAAGACCTAAACATGGGGTAGAGGTAGGACTATTCTAACCAAGGATAAGTGGCCAAGAACTAGAAGGGGCCAAAAACTAGAGTAGTCTTAGGCACAAGTAGTCAAAACACATGCAAGGGACCTCTTCAAGAGGAGCATAAAGTGAAATCTATTCGTTAGATTCTCAAAGCTAGAATAGAGAAATCCCAATAGGGTGAGGCACTAGGACCAAGGAAAAAGCTTGAGGTCACTTTGATAGATACCTCCCTTAGGCAAATTCGTCCAAAGGAGATCCAAAGTTTAGTTCTCTAAGAGTTGAACTTTGGTCCTTTCTTGGAATTTGATCTAGAAGAAGTCAAAACTCAACTGCAGAATTCTCCCATGTGACACATTCTTACTTCCTATGGAGAATGGTACATGGGTAAACATGCCTCTTATGAAATAATAGGCAAGATGATACCACTATGAAGATCAAGAAAATTAGTATGTCCTACTCAATGAAGGCCATCTCTTAGGCCCTCGAGTTACCAAAAACTGGGGCATCTTTGGTAGAGATCTCAACACAAGTAGAGCTAGAGGTGAAGAAGAAGTGGATTTAGTGATGCTATAGGATTTATCATAAGGATTATGGTGTGCTCACTAAGGCATAGAGAGTGTATTTCAAAATCATGACCTATCATCTCAATCCAATAATGAAGCCAAGCAAAGTGACAATCTTCTCTATCCATGCATGTGCTACTTTGATGGGAAAATTCCTGGTAAATCTCCCACAACTAATCTATTTAGAGATCAAAAAGCACTTCAAGGAAAATGAGCATGGAAGAAAGGCACTCTCATTCTCTTGCTTCATTAGAAAATTGTGCAAAAGGGAGGGAATATCTTACTATTCAAATGATAATCTTTAGCATGCTCTTACTACCTCTTAGGCATAAATGATGAAAGACAAGGTGTTGCCAAAAGTACAAGAAGAGGAGCACCCAGCACCACCACCCACTCATGAAATAATGTCAGAGGCCCATGTTTCCATTGAGTGGTTGAGCGAACTCTATGAGAAACTCCTATAGTAGTAGCAGGCAAGATCAGGTGGTGGTGAACCCTCCATCTATTAACCAACATTGAGCCATCTCAATTAAGTGAAAAGAACCATCAATAGGATGGAGGGGGATAATCCACTATTTTCTAGCCAAATAATGCAAGTGCCCACGAGATCAAATCCTAACACCTAAGAAGTAACGGTGTTCCTTTAATGACAACAATAATTTTGAGAGATCTCTAGGAATGCCACTGCCTTTTTGATGTGCCTGGAGAAGGGTGAGGGCACAACTATGTTGGTGATGTAATACCAAGGATAGGAAACAACTATAGAAGTGATGGCTAATATAGTGGCAGAAGCACTCAATACTCCTATGACCTCTATGCCAGATGTTGTTGCACTTAGGGATATGCAAACGTCTACAAGAGTAGAAAGTGGAAGATTCAGTGTAGCCCAACATGAAAAGCTACTAGACCAACTAGTGGAAACTAGGCAATCATTTCTAGAGATCTTTGATCTCCCAGATACTATCATATTAATCCAGTCAAAACTAATTGAGGCTAGTGGCAACTACATCATCACCAATGCCCAACTTGAAATAGACACAACTGAAAATCAATTCTTGGCTATTGAAGTTATGGAATTAAGTGCCCACCTAGGTGATCCTACCATCCTTAATAGTTTTTGGCCTTTATGCAATATTCTAAATAACTCTAATCTTTTCTTTATCTACTTTTATTCCTTTGTGAGATACCTTGTGTCCCAGAACTATACCATCTTCAATCATTAAGTGGATTTTATACCAATTGAGTTTTATATTAGTTTCTATAAATATTTTCAATACTTTCTCTAAATGGTTCAAGACTTATTTAAAATCTATCCCATATGTGAAGAAATCATGTATAAAGACTTCAACTTCATTGCTAGTTTGTTTCTAGAAAATGCTTAGAATAAGTCTCTCAAAGGTAGTAGGGGCATTACACAACCCATAGGACATTTTCTTGTATGCAAATATCCCTCATGAACTGGTCAATATGGTCTTCTCTTGATCTTTTAGTCCAAAGTGAATTTCATTGTACCCACTATATCTATCTAGGAAACTATAATATTGGTGTCCAACTATAGTATCTAGAACCTATTGAACAAATTGTAAAGGAAAATGGTCATTGAATGTCACCTTGTTTAATAATCTAAAATCAATGTAGATCCTCCACTTGCCACCTTTCTTTGAAAAAATTACCAACAGGTTAACCCATTCACTATCTACTCTAGGATCGATTGACCCTACTTTTAATAATTTTTCCAACTCTTATTTAACAGCTTCCTTAACTTTTGGGTTAAACCTTCTTTGTGGTTGGTAGCATGGTTTAATAGCTATATTTGTATAGATTCCATATTCATTGATACGTGGATCAATACTAGTGATTTCATCATAGGACCATGCAAATGTAGCTGGCCATTTATTCACCATTTCTTTTTTATTCTTTATCAAATTTGGTATTTATAATTACTAGTTTTTTGTTATTTAGAACAGCATACTTAAGTGTATTTGATAGGGTTTTCAATTTTAATGGTTCTAGTTTGTCTCTAGTATCTCTAATTGTCCCCATTCAATATTTTCCTTCTAATGTGAGTCCATATAAGAAGGTTGTCAATTCAACTATTCTAACTTATTAATTTCCTCAACATAGGCACTTGTGATCTTGTTTAATGGTTCCATGCATATTTTGAATTTTTTTTTCTTGAGTAATTAGCCATTAGGTGCCTTATTTTTAAGTGGTTGATGCATATAGGAACTTTTGTACACACATATCTTCAATGCATTTATTGCATGCTAAGATATGTTCATGTTTTGTCGTTTTGATCTTTTGCACACAATTTCACCTATTATCACTACATGCAATACATGGAACTCTGCATTTTTGAATGATTTTGGATTCCTCGTTCTTGGATTTCTAAGGATAAATCTCTAGTCCCAAGCTTAACATCTATAGTGCTAAGCCATGCTCTACCCATAATTATGGGGAATTCTCCTTTGTTCTTTTCTAGATGGATGACCAATAAGTTAGCAAGATAAGACTAGCTACTTATGGTAGTGATAATATCTTCCACTTATCTAAGTAGAATAGGAATGGACTAGTCTACAAGCTCTAATCAAATGTTACTCTTCTTTAGCTAGGGTAGGTTCCAAGCCTTGTACATATGTTATGAAATGATATTTACTTCTAATCTAGAATCTAAGAGAGCATTACATGGTTCATGTCCTACTATGTGAAGGTAAACTAAGGGATTCCTAGGATCTATTCTCTTTTTTGGAAGTGCTACTACCTTAATCCACTATGTTATTATCTATGTGAGCATGATAGTTATGACTTTCTTGTCAGTAGGTATTGGAAGCATAGTGTTCCTTGGAGGAGTATGTGTGGATGAGGTAGAGGTAGGTGAAGTCATTATCCTTCGAACCTATTCTAGACTTGTCCTAAAAAATGGATGTTTCTTAGCTCTTGGTTCACTTTATATTACATCCTCTTATGTAGTTACTATTATGGTAGTGCTCTTTTGTTGTGGTTTCCTTGGCAACTCTCATTACATAGTTGGTGGTACTACTAGTGGTAAGGTATTAGGAGTTTGGAGTGAGGAACCAACTACTAGTTGGGACATGTAAGAATTTGGATCCATCCATGAGGTAGTCAGTCTATGATATTCTGGTGGATAGTAGTGAAAGGAAGCATGGATTGAAGTATTCCCTATAGAGAATGAACATTGTACATAGTATCCATAGGGATCTGATTACCTATATGGATACTGTTGTCTTGGTGGTGGCATTCCCCATGCTTGCAGTTATTGTTGCTATTGTTGTTACTATTCTTGCAATTGAGGATGTGTCCCACCTGGCTAGTACATTTACTAGTAGGGCTATCAAAAGTTACCTTATGTATAAGATAATCTTCTAGGCATTTGTTTCTTAATGAATTTCAAGTTAACTACATATGCCCCAGACTCTTGTAAGTGGTCCATAATAGGGAAACATCTCTTAGGAAGTTCATACTGGCATACTTTACATCCCTCATCATCTTCTAAACTAGAGTTCATTATTTCCTCCACTACAACAACTTTTTCTTTGTTTCTATAGTTCTCTTGCCCATTATCTCTTTTCTATAGTTCTATTGTGAGCCTTCCATGTATTAGCAAAAACCTAGAGATAAATCATGGATGTGGACTATAAACTCTACACCTATTGATGCCCTCAAAATATATCTGCATCTCCTCAATAGATGCCATGATGAAATCTAATAGTAGGTTTTGTTGCAATCTCCACTCAACGACCAAACTGCAAACAATCATGGCCAACTACTTGGTATGTCAATGCATCTTTCTTTTTTGGCATCTCTAAAGGTAAGAACCTACAAATTTTCAAATGCTGCCTCAACAAAATTTTTGAGGGTTTTGGTAGATTTCCTACATTTTTATAGAG
The DNA here is from genome assembly GCA_015680685.1 of Gnetum montanum. NCBI lineage: Eukaryota > Viridiplantae > Streptophyta > Gnetopsida > Gnetales > Gnetaceae > Gnetum > Gnetum montanum. The sequence continues at coordinate 557,192 of MNCI01026476.1, forward strand.
CCTACTCTAAAATTCTTCCAACAATGATTTCAACACTAATGAAGAGAAAGATTGTGTTTTAACAATAGTGGGTTTATTTGAGGTATTGATCAAGCAGGCAACAAAATTTTACAGCTCAAGTTTATGAGTCCTTTGTGTATGTTGATTGAGCCATTTGATTTGAGGTTTTCCTCAACTCGATTAGAAAAATACAATCCAAAGGACGCAGTGTTATGAACTTGATTCAAGTCTACTATTGCTCTAGAGGAGATTCAACTAGCATCATTCTTTACAATTCTTGGTTTTGCCATCTAGATGGTTTTGCAAAGATGTATATATTTTCTTTCTTTTCAAAATTTTCAAAATTCTGGTATAGGGAATAAACTCAAGGAAATTAACTTCCCCAAAGTATGGAAGTTTAATTAATGGTACAGGAATTAAACTCTAGAAATTTTGTGATATATATGTTGAACCTTCATAAGTTTTGACATTTCTAGATTTTTATCACTATATAATTTCTATGGGTCATTTATTTCATTGAAGTAATTCCTAAGTACACAGACTTACTTTATCATTGTTTGTGAAGATATGATTGTTGGTCATATTCATAATAAATTGTTTTCAAAAATCTTCTCTACTTAACAATGTTACATAGATTTCAGTGATAATGGTGTCCATCTTTAATTTAGTCGTTGACTCTTCTTCTTCTATTTTTTTTAAATGCTTATACATGTAGTCCATCCCATATATCTCACTATATATATATCAAGTCTATTTTACTTCACTTCTGTTGTACTTAATTCTCATCAATTATGACTCTATCTCATCAATTATCCAAATACATGTATCTTAGATAGATTTTTATGGGGATTTGTAAATAACTCAATCTTTCTACCATATTTTAATGAATGAATGCTCATTCACTCATTTTAATCCAATAAATTCTTTGAAGCCATATTGGTGTTAATAAAAATTTTCAATCACCACTCCTTTTAAATAATAAACCATTGCTCCATGAAATGGATAAAATGGCCAACAGTTACAAACTATGGATATTATTGTAGCAAATATGTTGATGTTAACTATGAAATATTAGTAGGGTTACTTCTATCCTTTCCATGAAAAGTTATTTCCCATAAAATCTCCCTAGAGCTCAATGACAAAACATTGTCATAGACAAAATATTATTTCCCTTTATAGATTTACGACTAGTGGTTGGCCTCTCTCCCATGAAAAATTTCATGGTTCTAAAACCTATGTTACTACAACATTATTTTTATACTTTTACCATTATAGTTTTTTAATTATTTAAATAGGAACTAAGATTTTATTATAAAGCTAAAAGATGTATTGGATAAACATTATAATTGTATTATGAAAACTACTTATCCATTTAACAAAATGCTTGAATTATTCAAATGATAAGCTTATTATCTTATTAGATAGCCTACTATTTATTTTGAGAGCCCCAAGGAACCCTTGGCCAACACATAAATTTCAACAAGGACTACAAGAATAACATTCTTTCCATCTTTTATATGTATGTTGTAAATCACATGTCTGAATAATGTGATAAGGGAAGGGTGGGGGGAAGGGAAGATTTAGGAGAGGGAAGAAGGTGAATCACAACTATTAAAATAATATGCTTAAAAATTGAAACTTCTTAAATAAAAAAAAATGCTAAAACCTACACCAGAGAAAGAAGCATAAAACAAAGGCTGCTCATCCATACCAGAATTCTCCCCTAGATAGGTTGATCTACATTCATTTTATAAGCTCTTCTCAAAATCTTAAAGTGTAGAGTAATTTATTAATCAAATAAAAAGTTGATAACCAATATAAAATTTTGGTTTCTATAGCACTTCAATAGCACATAATACAAGTTTTGTTTAAAACAAAGAAGATTGAGAAAGAAGAATTTGCTAGGTTTTTGTATCACTTCAATAGTACATAATACAAATTTTCTTTTAAATAGAGAGAAGATTGAGAAAGAAGAATTTGCTAAGAGAAAAAATGTAGTAGAAATAACCTATACAAAAGGACCAACATATTTTTCAATTGATATTTATAATCCATGTCGTAGCAAATGAATAACAATGCTAGTTAATACGTTAAGGTATTTTACATTATTGTGATTTAGAGATCTCAAATTCTTGTTAGAAATCAACTAATTAAAATCAATTAATAAAAGAAAAACCTTGAGAATTTGTTCACTTTCTTTTATTATTGATAAGTTGTATTAGCGATAAAAGCTAACATAGAGAAAGATGTCCATCAAGTCAAGTTGTTCCTATCAATAATGGTCTTCAAGTAACTTCGCTTGTAACAACATTTTTTCAAGAGAATTTCTTAAGAAATAGTTCCAAGTGTTAAACTGCCACATGTCTTATGCTCAAGTTTCCACTTTGATCATAGCTTTTATTTCATTAAACCATTTACAAGTTCTGGATTAAAAATCATGTAAGCTTTAACAATGAGATGTTAGCCTAGTAGTAAGACACTTTAGTTGGAATTTTTAGGTCATGCATTTGATTTCAATTAGCAATGTTTAGTTATATAAAGTTTTAATTAAATTATATACCTTAGGTTGTACCTATGTTTCACTTATTTTGGGTTCCTTGATTTGGAAGTTTTAGGTCATGCATTCAATTTCAATGAGCAATGTTAAGTTATATAAAGTTCTAATTAAATTATATACCTTATACTTTAAGTAAGTTTCTCTTATACTTTATAGACTAATTTTTATAAAGATACACTAGGTATACAAATTTATTTTTATACAACACATGAGAGTATATGAGTTGAGATCCTTCCAAGATCATCCCTTTCTTTAAATAAAATTTTGTTTCATATCTAACAAAGGTCTTAAGTTGAGTCCACATCAAGGGCACTTTTATCTTTATATAAAACTTTGAACATAATCAAATATTATAACATACATTTTACATTTTTGAGATGATAGAAATAAGAGTTTAAGCAACTGTGGAGTGTAATCTTACGTTACTATGTAAACTTTATTTGGAGGACTTTGTACCTAGATTCACTTATTTTTGAAAATAAAAAATAGCATGAGCACATTACTTTTCATAAATATCTATGGTTCCACTAGTACCTTAAAGTTAACTAAATATATAATTCTACTTTAATTTTGAGGAAAAACAAAAAAAAAACTTGTTATTACTTTACCTAGTGATAAGACTTTTAATTTGCAAGCTCTAAGCCTTGGGTTCAATTATAATGGAGAACACTATGTTATATATCTAATTGAACTATATTGCAATTATTTGGGAGTTCCAACAACCTAAAAATTTCTAATTTAACTATATATATTAAAGTGTACATAATTTCCAAGTACCAACACACACACACACTTACCTAGAAGAGAAAAAAAGATCATAGTAAGATGAATTAAATGGGAGAAATTATCAAATGAAATGGATATTAGCTTTTAAAAAATACATACATATGATCATTGTACCACATTTGAGTTTTAGCCTAGTGGAAAGACTCTTAATTTGAAAGCTCTAAGCCATGGATTTAATTAAAGCAAGCAATGCTAAGTTCTAAAATTCTAACTGGATTATATATCTTAGGGTGTACCTATATTACAATTATTTTAGGTTTCCAACATCCTACATTTGATTTTTAGCATATAAGGATTATTTCTATGTGTAATTAAAGTGTCTCTAGCTCACCACTATTTAAATTAAACATACAAAGATTGTCACTATTAGAGAAAAATAAAAAATAATGAGCTGTTAACCTAGTGGTAGGACAATTGATTTAGGGTTTGATTCTAGTAGGTAATGCTGAATTATATAAAGTTCTAATTGAACTATATATCTTAGGGTGTACCTATATTAAATACTTATATTTTATTTATTTTGGGTTCCAACATCCCCACTATTAAAGAATATTATAATATGATTAAAAACATTGAAAAAGTCATCATGTTAAAGCATATAGAATACATTACTATGTCAATGAAACATCAACATTGGCTAAGTATATCACCATTTAGAAAATTATAGTGTTACCATATAATGTATCATGACATCATCATTGTGGTCACCACCATATTCAACTAATGACATGACATCATCAAAATACTCCATATTCAACTAAAGACACAAAATCATCAAAATACTATTTGAAAGTTCATAAAGATCATCAAAATTTGATAATCATCATATGAAGCTCAGGAAAATCATCAAAATACTATTTGAAAGTTCATGAAGATCATCAAAATTTGATAGTCATCATATGGAGCTCGGGAAGGGAAGGGAAATAGAACATGAAACCATAAGCCTATGCAAAGGACTTGAGCACTAACATTGATAACGTCATATAATGATCTAGGCAAAAAATGTGAAAATAAAATCAGTGTACCAAGGACCGACATCATATAACATCAGCCTTTGCAATTTAGAATCACCATATTACATGATATGGTAATTGAAAAAGAAAGAATTGAAAAAATTAAAACAAAGGATAATCAATATATGACATTAGAAAATGATGTCATTGAATGACTTTTAACTAAAGTTAAAATGGCTATTGTTTGAAAAAAATTTTCATTCACATTATTATGGAAGTAATAAAACATTCATATGATAAATGAAAAAATAAAATAAGCTATAATATCATTCATTTTAGTACTTAAATGCCTTCAAAAAATTCCTTTTTGAGCTTTGGAAATGAAGAAAAAAAATGAAATAACACTAAGCTCACAACACTTATTACCCACATGAAGCACTAATCATACTCACTAAAAAAGAATACAAGGAAAAAGTATCTAGTAAAATCAAATACCCAATCCATGACCAAAAAAAAAAAGAAACTAAACTAAGCCAATGTTAGAAAGAATAAGTTTAGTCAAGCAAAGAACATCCACAATAGTTAAGCAAAGTACAATCCCACAAAAAAATACTTTTGAACACATTATTTTTAAACAAAACACCTAGATCACCATTATATGATCAAAGCGCTCCCATTTTTTATCAAAAAAATTTAAGCAACCATAAAAAATGTAAGTAGCTAGTTAAACAAGTAGTAATTCATATGAAAAATACATATTAGAGAGACAACTTGTTAGTCATATAATTCATAGAGAGAAGGAGATACTATAAATATAATAATTTAGTAACATAACAATCACACATTATAAGCATGTAACACAAGGATGAATATCTGCAAATAGTTTTAGATGAATAAAGAGGATTTTAGATATCTAGATTAGCAATTGAGAGTAATAGAAGAAGAGAGAGCTGGAGCATTGGAAAATACTCAAGCAAGGATAGATCTTGCAAGAAGTATAGTGAAGTAAAAAGCACATGGAAATTTTAGTAAGGAGGTTAAGTGAATCATGTATTACAAGTAGTAGAAATATTTAAAGTAGGCTAGACAAGAAACCATAGCAAATAGGATATTAGAAGAGAGAATGGAATAAAGTACGAAGGATATCAAAACATTGTACTTTACTCATTGATGAGTCCTGATATTGTGTGTTCGATATCAGATACATGATATCGGATCAAATCCCCAACATCAGACACATGATGTTGGAGCTTGTCTCATTGCCTATAAATAAGAGACAAGGGCACTTGGTTTTAGTAGTAATTTTTTAGTCATTTGGCTGAACTCTTGTAGTTTTTCTCTTCTAGAGTTAGAATTATTTCTGAGTGCCCGCAATAGGAGTTATTGAGTGACTGAATCTTTATTCGAGCATTGTGTACCTAAGCACACCTTTTGTTCAGAAATAGAGATGAAATTTGTGATAAACCTTGCAACAATAAAAATAGCTTAACTATTTCATTTAATGTTATTTACTATTATTTGATGCTCTCATTTGTTAATTAATTTTATTTCTATAGAATTATTAATTATCAACGAATTAGCACACTCAGCATGACCACTTCGAGCATATGTGGAACACTTGGTAACCTAGTAACAACTAGTGTTTGGTAATCCCAGTAGTGTTACACTAGTTCAGGATATGTTCGAAGAGTGGGAATGGATGTTGGTGTTAGGATTTGATTAAACATTAGAGTTACAAAGAGCCCATTGGTTAACTAAATCTTTCCATTTCACACACTTAGGAGACTAAGATAGAAAATATAAAAAACATAAAAAATCATATACCTCAAGGCTACTTAACCATAAAATTGTGTCTTACAAGTAAGTTTGGAAAGACAATGACTGCATAACTCATCCTTGTTATGCAGAGTTCGACCAGATCACACGTGAATTCTTGTATTCATATGGTTGGATGTAGGGGTATCTTCCTGCTCATCATTGGCATCGTTGCTAGGGTTTTTGTTCTATGTCGGCTAAGTAGAACTTAGGAAATCCTTCCATCATTAGAACAAACCCTTAAGGTTAACTATCCTATAATCACCAAAAAATGGTATGCACACTAAGTAATCAATCATGTCTTCTTCTTCTTATGAGAGTGCTTCACTAACTAGGTACGATACCATGAACAATCAGAGGCAGTGTGCACAAGATGATCCACTAGTGCCCCAACAATTTTGCATGGTATATGCTCATCCTGATGAGTATGTACTAGACTTTACCTTTATCCTCCACTAGGATGAATAGTTACAATGACATGATTTAGAAGGTAACATAGTATTATCCCCTAATTGCTCAATCCTAGGCATGCTTCTTGGTCCTCTCACACAAATTGGTATGTAGCACTTACAGTCAGAGTATATTGTGCATGAACAAGATTTGAGAAGTTATCAACCCATGGAGGTACAACACTAGAGGGATCTACAATAGGAGAGACATTATGAATTTGTGAAGGGGAAGTGGTCCAAGATGTCCCATATGTCCTAGGTAAAAATGATAGTGGTGAACTTGTCTCAGGAGGTTTTCCACAAAATGATGTTCCTCTCTTTGACTTTGGTCAAGGATTTTGGTATCAGAATCTTCACTCAACTATTCATAACCCAAGTTCTAGCACCAATGAATATAAAGGGTTAGAAAAGGAACACAAAAGCATGAAAATGATGGATATCATGGTTGTAACTGTGACCAAGGCCACAACCATAGAAGAGAATTTGGTAGCCACCAACATGATGCCAATCCTCCTCTCTCCTCACCTTTATCATCTTCTTCCTTCTCTCCTTCAGGATCTAAATGCAGTCATAGAGGGTGAGACCATAAGAACAATGGTAGGTGAAATAGAAGTCATCAACAAAATAGTAGAGAAAGGGGGCAAGGGCATTCCAAAGAGACACATCACGAAAGAAGGGAGAGTAGGAAATAGCATAGGCATCATAGATGCCATAGGCAACATGATCATGATGAAACCCTACTCACCACTTGAAGTATGTTAAATATAGTAGAGGTTATTAGGATTCCAACAAGGCACCAGAAAGACAATAGGATCAAAAGACTAGACATGAATAACATCTCATGATTTGAAGGGGGATACAATGTTGATCCTCAAAATCATTTACAAGCATTCCACGATGCATGTGCCTTGCAAAATATAGAAAAGAAGTGGCAAAAGCTAAAGTTGTTTCCAAAAACACTGATCAAGAAAGCAGAAAGTTGGTACCGATCCTTAGAACCGAAATCCATTAATCGATGGAGTACCATGTTGGAGCTATTTAATGATAAGTATGAAATGTACTCCCGAGTGTCCAATCAGCATAAGAAAATCCAAGGATGGAAATAAGGAGGAAACAAATCCTTGGATGCTATCATTGGCTGATATTATTCATTATTACATCATTTCCCTAGCCATGGTTACTCACAAAAGGAACAACTACACCATCTTGTAGATGGGCTTAGGTACGAAATGTGAAGAACCCTTGGGACTTATGCCCAAGGAAGGCTATCCAAGCTTAGAGCCCATCAAATACAAAGATTGTTAGAGTGAGTTGCCAAGGAGAAAGATGAGTTAAGAAAAAGAGAAAGTGTGGAGGAGTACAACAGAGATCCTTCCCTCTGAAAAGAAGAAAGTGAGATTTTGTGAAGATGAAGAAGAGTCACCACTTGAAGAGATGGTAAATAGAAAGACTTTGCCCATTCAAAAATTTGCATCAAAAGTATCAGCAAAGGTGGATCAAATGTGGAACTCCCTTGATGATAAATTTCAAACTATCCTAAAATAGTAGAGGAATCTAGAGAACAAAGTAGTGACCAAGAGAGAAGAAAAAAGAAAGAAGCTGAGTATGCACATAACTAGGATAAGGGAAAGGTTGATATCATTGAAGAGGTTGTGGACTTAGACATAGATGATGATGGTGGATGTGAGATTTGCCAATATGACCATCCTAAGGGATGTTTCCTAGTATTGTCACATATACAAGATTCTAGGATGTATCCACTAAACCCATGATTAAATAGACAACAAAAACCCAGAAGGTTACCTTATCCTCAAGGTAACCCAAGGCAGTTCCACCAACCCCTGACATATTATCCAAGTGGAGCTCCACCACAATTGAATGAATAGTATTAATAGTGGCAACACCCATAGTCATGGGGAATGCCACTACCATGTCAACAGTACCCTTACGATCAACCTGACCCATATAGGTATTACGTTCAGCAGCTAATCTCTACATGTGACTCGACTATTCATGACACTCTTCAACCTCAATACCAAACCCCCGAGTACTATAGAACTTCTTCTTCTTCTCGGGGTGATGCTGAAAATATGCACTACCCTTCTCATCTATCTACATCTTGTCCACCCTCAGCTCCATTACCACCTGCTCCAACTATGCATGATGAGCTTCCTACCCAGCCATAGAAACATAACACTATAGGGGCTATCAATCTTCAACCTACTATTGGTTCAAAAAATTGTTTAAAGAGGAGAACTTTCTTTAGAACCAATAGTCCAACCAAGTCCTTATAACCACAGGTAGCTAATTATTCAAATGCCACATCATCATTTGAATCTTCGAAGCTTCCTCTGAACCAAAAATCACACTCAACACACATTGTCATGTTGACTCACATCATCACTGATTAGATTAAAGCTGTCCATCTTCCTAGGAAATTTGTTGATCCTGGAAGTCCTCTTATTTATTTGCAAATCACTAGAAACAAGCCTTGTAAACCTCTTTTGGATTCAAGTTCTAGTATTAATTTGATCTCTCAGGAAATGTATAAATCCTAGAACCTACCTCCACTAAAGAAGAGTAACATTCATTTAGAGTTGGCCAACTAGTCCATCACTATTCCATTGAGACTACTAAAGGACATTGTTACCACTATTTGTGGGTGGTCGTATCCAGCCAATTTTCTAATGATCCAAGTCAACAACTGCAAGGGGAACCTCCCAATCATAATGGGAAAAGCATGGCTAAGTACAATTGATGTGCACCTAGGAATATGTGATCTTTCCCTAGAGATATCACAAGAAAATGCATTTGGGAAGATCAAAAAGAAGAAATTTCAATGCATTGCATACAATGACACAAGGTGCAACTACATGTAGAAGTCTTGGTTTATACAATGCTCAACATTTCCTGCATACAACTAGCTATGCACAAGTAGCTGACATACAAAGATGCCTGTATGCAACTACCACAAGTTAGGAAGGTACCCAGTGGCTAATAGTTGACCTAGAGAGCAATTCAACTTTATGCATGGAACTAACTAAGAGCTTGACTTATGCCTATATCGATAGCATAGATTCATTAGAGTAAGTCCATCGCCAAGTTCCAAGTATTGACACCAAAGATATCAACTGGGGGAAGTTGGAAATCCCTGAAAAGTTCAAGAAAGAGCCCCTTGAATTAAAATCATTACCCACCGATATGGAGTATGCATTTCTCAAGAATGGAAAACTCGTAATCATTAATGCTAAGATCACTCCTCAACAAAAATAAGGACTACTGAAGATGGTAAACAAATGCTCAAAATCCTTTGCTTGGTCATATATCCAATTAACTAGAATAGATCCTAGGATATGCTAACATAGAATTTACACTAACCCCTCTATGAAGCCTCGAAAACAACGACAAAGATGATTGAATCCAAAGCTTAAGCAAGTAGTTAAGGAAGAAATTGAATAATTTCTAAAGGCCAGGTTCATCTACCCCATTGCTTATAGTGAATGGGTAAGTCCATTAGTCATTATACCTAAAAAAGGTAGTGAATGGAGGGTGTGTATAAACTTTAGGCTATTAAACATGGCAACATTTAAAAATCATTTTTCATTATTATTCATTGACCAAGTCTTAGATACCATAGAAGGGCATTGTTATTATAGTTGTTGGATGGTTACAGTGGGTACAATCAAATCCAAATAGCACCAAAAGACCAAGCCAAAACTACATTCACAAGTTAATGGGGCCCATTTGCATATAGGTAGATGTTGTTTGGCTTGTGCAATGCTCTAGCAACATTTCAACATTTGGTTCTCAGTATATTTCAATAGCAAATAGGGAATGGTGTGGCAGTTTTTATCGATGATTTCTCCACCTACAGAGTGGATTTTGAATAGCATTGGACCAATTAGAGAAAGTGCTAAAATGATGTGTTGAAACCAACCTAAGGCTCAATTGGTATAAAAGCCACTTAATGGTCCAAGAGGACATTGTATTAGGGCATAAAATTTCACAAACAAGTATAGAGGTAGATCTTGAAAAAATTAAAGTCATCCAAGGAATCACTCATCCACTTGAAACTGTAAAAGATGTTTGATCATTTCTTTGACATACCAGCTATTATGGACGTTTCATCAAGAACTTTTCAAAGATTGCAAAACCATTGGTAGAGTTAATGAAAAAGGACATACCCTTCGAATGCACCAGGGAATGTGAGTTAGCTTTCCAAACCTTGAAGTAGAATCTCGTAACAACACCCATTCTACAAGCTCCTGACTACTCTAGGCCATTCCATATAATGACTGACATGTTCAATCTTGCTTTAGGAGCTGTACTTACATAGTTAGATGACCAAAAACATCCCTATTACATTCACTGTGCAAGTTGAAGCATTTTTGGTGCACAAATCAACTATACCATAATAGAAAAAGAATTAATGACCATGGTGTTTGCACTAGAGAAATTTAGGCACTATGTATTACACTATAAGGTATTTGTACACATAGATCATAGAGTGATCTAGTTCCTTATGAATAAACCAATGGTGAGCCCTCACATCATACGATGGCTTGTGATCTTGCAAGAGTTCAATCTCATGATAGTAGATCATAAAGGCATTGAGAATGTTGTCATTGATCATTTATCTTGATTGCGATGGGACAAAAAAGAGGATGAATACCCAATTTCTTATTGCTTCCTTGATGAACTCCTCTTTGTAGGTGTAATAAACAATCAATCATCCACGAATACAAATTGGTATAGTAGCATTCTTACTTATCTTCTTACACAAAAAACATCATAAGGGCTGGACGATAAAAAGAAACAATAATTTCTCCACTAAGTCAAACATTTTATGGAAGTTAATAGATACCTTTACAAGGCGTGTTCTAATGGTTTGGTCCGATGGTGTGTTCTCGATGCAAATTAATTGCGAGTTCTCCAAGATGCTCATGAGGGTCCTTATGGGGATCATTACATTGGAAGACGAACAGCCATTAAAACCTTGGTTGAAGGATATTATTGGCCTACATTATTTCGGGATGCTCAACATTTTGTTCAATCTTTTGAGTGCTACTAACATGATGGGGGAATGACTGCTAGAATGGAGGATCCACAACAATGGATTCAACCCTTAAAACTCTTTGACATATGGGGTATTGATTTTATGGGGCCTATTACACCAATGTCTAATGGAAAAGCATACATTGTTGTTGCTATTGGTTATTTTACAAAATGGGTAGAAGTAGCCGCCATTGTCGACTCTACATCATCTACCGCTGCACGATTTGTTTAAAAAAAAATTGTAAATAGGCTTGGCATACCTCGTGCACTTATTTTTGATAATGATACACATTTTATAGGTGCAACTTTTCAAAAGTTGATGCAATGCTGAGGAGTTGAGCATAAACTGACTACACCATATCATCCTAAAGTGAATGGTCAAGTCAAAGTCACCAATAGGAAAATCACAAAAATATTGGCACGAACCATTAGCAAATATAGGTGATACTAGAGCACGAAAATAAACGATGCTCTTTGAGCCTACTGCTCCACATGGAAACTCCCTATAGGCTATTCTCCCTATGAATTAGTGTATAGTAAACTTCCAAAACTTCTTATCCAAGTTGAGCTCCATACACTATCTACAGCATGTGATCTTAACCTTAACCCTAGTATAGCATAGAAAGAATGGTTAATGAATCTTAACTTGCTAGATGAAAATCAATTAGCTACCCTATCATCCAATGAACTGCATAAGGCCTTCAACAAACAATGTCATGACTTCAGAATTAGAAAAGTCAAACACCAATAAAGAGATAGGGTTATTTATTGGAATCCCACACATGTGCCACAATGAACCAAATTTCAAACACTGTGGGAAGGACCTTATATCATTCATGAAACTTCTTCTTCAGGGGCCATGATGATCTATAAACCTAGAAGCCTAGATAAGAAATTATTGGTTAGTATCCAGCAAATGAAATCTTTCCATGACCCCAAAATGACCAGTACTAACACTACCTCTATTGATGGATAGCCCTGCTCATTATTTCGGATCTCCTTATTCCAACTTAGTCATGGGAAAGATGGCCACCAATGCTAGTTATTTTAAGCCCTTCGTTTCTTTTATCTTTCTTGGTTTCACACATTTTTGTTTTACACATTTTTCATCTTTTCTTGTTTTTGTTTTACACCATCGTTAACATTTTTACTATTTCTTTCTCTATTACCTTTTGTGTGATTTATTCTAACTCATCACTTAATAAGTACTTATGCTGGTGGGTTGTACTATAATAGTGTTGATTGCTAATGTTTGGTTTTTACCTTTGAATTTTAATGTTGATACTAAGATATGGTTTCTTTTGATAAAATAGCTAATGAGTCCACATCATCCATTCATCCATTCAACTCTATGATCTTCCTTTGTTTTGGAACTGTACTGTTCCTTTTTCTAATCAAACCTATTAATGAATTTGTGGCTCGGTATTCTTCAAACTAAGGAAAGATTTAAATGGCTTGAAAAAGATTTGACTTCAAGGGGATTTGACACATTTATCATGGTTATTCTCTTGGGTACTAGGATGTTTTTCATAGGTTTTCTACCCTTCCATTATCTACTAATATCAAGAAGTTGAATGAATCAAATAAGTATTTGCATGGTATGGTTCCCACTTAAAAAAATTTGGTGGGAATTCAAACCACACTCCTTAGACATAATAAAGGAACATGGGCTACAAGCACTGGTTATGACACTAGAAAGACATGTTATCCATGCCTGAAGGTTCCCTCTAACTAAGGCCCTCTCTCACTTCTTGTTTTGGGATGGTGGTTGCTCTATGAAACCATTATTGTTATTTCAGGAGGATGGGTTGGTCAAGTGTATTTGTGCGAGCTCATTGGATATGGTTAGTTTTAATCTAGATTTCGATTGAATTTTATTAAGTCACCTTAACCACATAATACACAAGGAACTTTACAAAACCTTGATTTTGGGATTCCATTCCGTTCTCTCCTCTCTTTCCATATTGCTTCCTATATTCTACCTCATTGCCAGTTTTATGATTAGTCTATATCTTGGTCAATGCATTGTTATTCTTTGGTAAATTATTATGGGTGAATTCTTAACTATTGTTTCCATATGTCATTCCTAGAGCCTACGGACTCTTTGGTTTATGGGTTTGTCAGGGCATAAAGGGCATGAGCCTACTTTGGGTAGAACCCACTGGCATTTCTTTTTGGTGCAATTGTTAAGTTCTTTTCCTTAAACATATCTTGCAATCAACTATTTCTTGTTTCACCCCATCCATAAAATCCTTTTTTATTTTTCTCTTCCCTTCTATGCATTTTTTATTAGCTTCACCATTATTATTTCTATTATCTTCATGTTCCTTTCATTTTCCATCCTATTGCTATCGGAGGTTCACTCTTAGTCATGGGGGCCTATCGCAAATTTTTCCATTCCATTACTTATCTCACCCTACACCTTGGGTAGTTCTCAATTACAAACCTCTAACCTAGTATCTGCCATACCCACAACCTAGTCAATGTGCTTCATATTGAGGCAAGGTATCAAATGCATTATATCTTATCTATCTTTGCTAATTCGTGATTGTGTTGTGTTTATAGATGGCAATCACATGAACAATGGACTGGGATAGGAGGGAGCACTCAGGATGGACTAAAGTAAGAGCATTTACATAAGGAACAAGCTTAGTCATGTGGCCATGGATGAACAACAATGTGCACATTTTTGACATCGACAGCAACGCACCTCATTTTCTTTTCTCTCTCTCTCTTCAAGCTATCAAATGAGGATCTGGATGTCATCTATGTATAGTGTTCACCACAATGGTTATGAAAACCAATACTGTAATATGTTTGTCAATTCATTCACTAGGCATTTTGAGTTTGTCATTCCATGTCATATTAGTTTTTGTTCAGTCAATAATCCCATACCTTCCCAATATTTTGTAAAGAACTCAAGGATGAGTTTTCATTCCATCATGAGGGTGTGATGAGTCCTGATATTGTGTGATTGATATCAAATATGCAATATCGGATCGAATCCCCAACATTGAACATGAAATGTCAGAGCTTTTCTTGTTACCTATAAATAAGAGACAAGGATGTTTGGTTTTAGTAGTAATTTTTCAATCCTTTAGCCGGACTCTTATAGTTTTTCTCCTCCAGAGTTAGAATTATTTTTGAGTTCCCATAGTAGGAGTGATAGAGTGAATAGATCTTTATTCAATCATTATGTACCTAAGCACACCTTGTGCCTAGAAATAAAGACGAACTTTGTGATAAACCTTGCAACATTCAGAATAGCTTAACTATTGCATTTAATGTTATTTACTATTATTTTATGATCTCATCAGTTGATTAATGTTATTTCTATAAAATTATTAATTATCAATGAATTAGCACACTCAGCATGACCACTTCAAGCATATGTGGAACACTTGGTAACCTAGTAATGACTAGCATCTGGTAATCCCAATAGTGTTACACTGGTTCAGGATGTGTCTGGAGAGTGGGAATGGATGCTAAAGTTAGGATTTGATTAAACATTAGAGTTATAAAAAGCCCATTAGTTAACTAAATCTTTACATTTCACACACTTAGGAGACCAAGATAGAAAATATAAAAAACATAAAAAATCATATACCTCGAGTTTACTTAATCATACAATTGTGCCTTATAAGTAAGCTTGGGAAGACAACAACTACATAACTCATCCTTGTTCTACGTAGGTGCATAAGCACTTAATCTTTGGAGTTCGACCAAATCGTGTGTGAATTCTCATATTCATATGATTGGCCATAGAGGTACGTTGCCACTCATCATTCATGATATTTTATATCTACTTCATATTTCATGCATGGATATAAATCTAGAGTTAAAAAACATTTCTAGCCATGATCCCTATAAATGAATGTGTGGATCCATTGGTTATGCCTACAATGATTCAGCTAATTCTACCTCAATAGTAGGCTCATATGCCTCTTGAATTATTTTCTCTACCCATATAAAATGTTAGTTGTTCTTCCTACATTGAATCTTGTTAGTATATCCTAAACTAATGTAGCAGAAAAAAAATATTATAGTTGTTTCTAGAAAGCATTGTTATTCCAAAAAATATTTTTAAATATGTGAACATGTCCTTGGTTAAGGCTTTCATAAATATTTTAACTCTTTATACCTTTGATGTAATATATGATAGACTTACTATTTGTAACTTAAGTTGATATGTAAAAATAAAATTTTATCTCTATAGATTTAATTCTACCATAAAATACTAGATTTTTAGAAATAGAAATTGCTACATTATTGTCACAATAAATATTAACGTGATCAAATAAATTGATACCAAACACTTTGAGAACTTCTTTCTATGAATATAAAATTAAAATTATAAATAAAATTGCTAAAAATATTAACTAATTACCCAATGAAACAAACTCATTGATGTATGTGGTAAAGTTCATTATCTTAGAATTTGTTTGAATTGAAAATATGGCCGAATGTGCCAGTGTGGTAGATCCTTGGATGACACAAAATTTTCATAGGGTGAACAATCTTGGTATCCCATAGGACTCCCAAGAACCTTGCAAGATCAACTAACAATTTGTGATGCTCTCACAAGATACACTCACATACCCCTCAAAGTTGATGTGAAATGCTAAACACTTGAATCCTTAAGGATTTTAATATAGATCTCCTTTCAAAGACAACCCATGCTTTGCAAAGATCACAATGAATATCATAAGAAATGATGTGTGGGTAGATGATTCTTTGGATCAGATCCATACCAATCTTTCTCATACTAGGATAATGAAAAGACCAACCCTAAAATGAAATCCAAATGCACATGATATAGCAAGGAATAAGAAATGCATCTAATTAACACATACTCATGTATTTAATAAATTAATCAAAACCCTAGGAGAAGAATATAGCTCTAAAAAATAATCTTTCAATCCTTACAACAACTTAGAAAATAATAAGAACCCTAATCCAATATGTTATGTCAATTATTACACTTATATTTTTCTGGAGGAATAAATCTAGGTGCTTTTCTTTATAATCTTCATACCATTAAATTTTTCTTCTTCAAATTAAAGTTAGGAAAATGAAAAGAAATAGCTTTTTTATTTACTTTAATGAATACTTGAGATGTCCCAATAGAGGCATGGATGTCTAGTGAAAGAAGCCTAACTCTTGGGCTAGATATCTTGGATAAGTTGGAACATCCACCCTAAAAACTATTAATACTATGGTAGGATGTCCACAATTGAAACTGAGACATTCACAATTGGGACATCCTTCCTTTGGCCTTCAATATCCATAACTAAGATGTATTAACTTATGCCTTAGACTTCTAAGCTTAGTGGAAGAAAAACTATGAACTTGGACTATTCTCTACATTAACATTTACCATGAAACTTGGACATTTGGGTTCAATGGAAGACAAACTCTAAACTTGGCCTATTCTTTTCTTGAACATCTACGATGAAACTTGGACATATCGATTGCATTCCAAGTTGAGTAAATATGGTCAATCCTTTCTTTCAAACATCTTGGGATCCCTGATCTAACTCACTTGAATCAAGTTTATCTTGATGTTGATCAACATGGTCAATCCATGAAACACAAGAGAAACAAAGAAACACTTCTCCATTGTTTAGTTTTTAGATGATTAAAACATAAGATAGATAAACAATGTTTATCTTTTTGGTGATGTCTAAAACTTGATAATGAGTGAGTAGCATAAAGCCTAATAAAAAATTATTATCAAAGTAAAGTATATGAGAATTGAAAGCTCAAGCTAATTGAAAAAAAATTTTAAGTAGGTCTTATAAGTAATATGGGCATATAGTTCAAAATAGTTTAAAATAACTAATATATATATCAAAGCATAATAAATTAAGTACATATCAAAGCTAACATACAAGATAGTACATGGGTATGAAATGTGTGTTTTCCTATGAAATTTTTCTTTCTCAATCTTACAAGAATACCTTCATGAATTAAGTTTTAAAGTAGTTGATCTATGGCCACAAATGATCTTTGATTTGATATAACCTTCAATAAGCTTATGATTTTGACATAATGGGATACATATCTCTAATCGAATATGGACTTACACTTACCACACATGAATTAGGAAAGATAGGATAATTTTAGAAATGATAGGTTGAAGTAATAAAATTGACTAAGAGATTATTGTTGAAAATAAAACCAAGTATCAAAGATGATATACCAGAAATGAAATAAAATCTAAATATAGCTATAAAAATAAAATAATGTAAAATATTAAAATATAGGAAGCTATGGTTTAGGAAAAAAAAGGTTTTGGTTCCCTTCTCAAAAAAAATGTTTTATTATTGAAAGGAAGTGTTGGCCTCCTATGAAAGGCCAAACTACAAGTGTTTGTAAAAAGACGTAAGTGAAATAAAATTGATAATTAAAACATAATTTGTAGCCAAAAGGAAATTTTGAAGGATGAAACTAAACCTCTAAATCATGAGGAGATCTATGAAAAACTTGTAAATTTTTTTTAGAATCAATTCAAAAACAAAACAAGGCTATTTTGGCTAAGTAACTTGGGATTGACATTGAAGCTAAAAAAGTTCTAACTTTACAGAAGTGACGCTAATGTTGAAAAATTTTAACTTTTTGAAAGTAACATAAAATATATCCAACTAATGTTGAAGTTAGACCAAGTGATGAGCATCAAAGTGTCATGTTGACGAGTTCTCATTGATGTGGCCTTGTCAATGAGCCCCCATCAACATGGCCCTATCTATGTGGTGTTGCCCCGTCAACGCAGCTACATCTATGGGGCCCCATTGATGCAACCCAATAATAAAAACTATAAATACAAGTTCACATCCATGTTTATGGGGAGTGATGTGATAGTTGTAGCAAAGTTCTTATAGTTTTTCCATTTGAGAGTTAGAATGTTTCTTTGAGTGCCTACAGCAGAAGTCAGAAAGTGTATAAATCTTTATTCGAGCACTATTGTACCTAAACCGCACCAGTGTAAACAACAATAAAGATGAGGCTTTTGATCAAACCTTGTAGTAGTTAGAGTAGATTAATGATTTATTTATGCATTTATTATTTTCATTAATTATTCAATTAATTAAGCTAAATTAGCCTTCAAGCGATTAGTTATTTAATTAAGCTAAATAGATTAAACACATAAGTATGACCACTTTGAGCATAAACACATATTTACTTGGTAACCCTAGCAGCATTATTGCTTGGTCTACCAAGTAGCATAGTGCTTGGTAATCCCAGCAATGGGTACATGGGTTTAGGACATGTACGAAAAGTAGGATTGGATGCGTATGTTAGGACTAGTTAGAGATTAGTTAGGTAGTTAAATTAAATTAGTTATTAAATTACCTCATCTCTCTACTTTAAGCACCAAGGAACATAAAACATAAAATAATAAATATCATATGCCTTGATTACACTTAAACATACCTTTGTACATTACACCAGTAATTTGGAAGACAATGAATAATTGTTAGGGTAAGGTTCACTTCCTAAAAGACAAGTGTATTGGAAGACATAGAGTCCACGAAATTCAGCTAGATTGTGTGTGAAGGCTTAATGATTCATATGGTTGGGTGTATGGATACCCTTCACCGGTCATCATTAGCACCATTTTCATAGACTCTTTTTATTCGAAATGTGTGCTATCCAAGTTTGGTGAATATCATTAACATCATTGGATAAACCCTAAGATCAACATCATTCTCATCATAAATATAATTACATAAGCACACTAATATTTTATTTTTATTGCAAAATCTCTTCTTCTCACTTGTGTGATGATGTCAAACTATTGGTCCCTCAAGAATGTAAGGTGGTATATACTCATCCAGGTGAGTATGTGCCTAATTTCATTTTCATCCTACACTCGGATGAATAGCTACAATGGCATAACATGGAAGGAAACATTGTAATGCCTGTTGATCAATATGTGCCCATCATGCTACCTAAAAATCTTAAGAATCTGAGCATCAAAGATCTTCAAGAGGAGTATGTTGTGCATGATTACAACTATTGAGACTACTATCCCATTGAAACACAATGTGGGAGAGATTAACACCAGAAGAACCACCATGTGTTTGTCAAGGGAAAATGGTTTACCAATCCCTTATTCTTGCTTAACTAATATGACAATGAGGACCCTCTCTCTAGGGGCTCTCAACATGAAAATTCTCCATCCCTTGTTATTGGTGAGGGGGTGCAGCCCTAAATCTACACTCCACTATCAACAACCCAAGTTCAGGTAAACATGGTAATCAAGGCAGGGACTCAAACAAGCATCAAGATGATAGGAAAAATGATAAACATGGTTGTGACAGCCAAAAGGAAATTGGCAGATACCATGGTGGTGGTAGTCCTCCTCCATCTTTGGCCTCTTCATTTACATCTTCTTCTTCCTCTTTTGGTTCTAATAGACACCATAGGAAGAAAACCTGTGATGATGGTGAACAATGGGACAACAATGATGATTGCAAAGCCTATAATGAACAAAGGGGTAATAGAGGACATCATTAGTGACAATAAAATAATGATGATGATGAACCTTTATTGGCAACTTGAAGCATGCTAAATTTTGTAGAGTTTATAAGAATTTCAACCAAGCATATGAAAGATAGTCAAATCAAATGGCTTGATATGAATAATATTCCTAGATCTCTAAGGGTAGATATAATTCTTATCCACAAACACATATTCAAGCTTTTCACAATGCTTGTGCTTTACAAAATATTGAAAATGATTAGTAGAAATTAAATTTATTTCCTAGGACACTCATTAAGGAAGTAAAAGGCTAATACTAGTCCTTAGAGCCAGAATCTATTTATAGGTGGAGTACAATACTAGAGCTATTTAATGATAAGTATCATATGTACTATAGAGTGTCTAATCTGAGAAGGTAGATCCAAGTATGAAAGAAAGAAAACCATGAACCCTTGGATGCCACCAAGGCTAGATATTATTTTCTCATACATCGATGCCTTGGCCATGATTATTCTCCTCAGGAACAACTTCACCATATCATAGATGGACTTAGATAAAAAATGAGAAGAATTCTTGGGGTTTATACCCAAGGGAGACTATTAGAACTCATAGCCCATCAAATTCAAAGGCTACTTAAGTATGTAGAAAAAGAGGAATGAGAGCTAAGAAAATGTGAAAGTGCAAAGGAATACAATCGAAATCCCTCCATCAAGAAGAGGGAACTCTGATTTTGTGATAGTGAAGAAGAATCACCACTTGATGAGGTGGTTAATAGAAAAACCTTATTCATCCAAAAGCCTATGTTTGAAATTTTAACTAAGGTGGATAAAATGTGGGACTCTTTGAATGAAAAATTCCAAAATACTTTAAAAATCATTGAAGAATCAAGAGAGTAGAGTAGTGAATACAATTACAAGAGGTGAAAAGAAGTTGAATGTGCCTACCAAAGGGATAAGGGTAAGATTACTATAGTAGATGAAGTTGTGGAAACTGAGTTAGATGATGATGGTGGTTATGAAATTTTCCAATATGAAAATATTCAAGGATGTTGCCCCATTTTGTCACACTTATAGGAATCTATGGTGTATGCTCTAAATCCACAACTAGCAAGAAGGAAAGAACCCAAAAGGTTGCCTTATCCTCAAGGAAACCCTAGGTAGTTTTATCAATAGTAGCAATATTATCCAAGTGAAGTGCCACCGCAACCATACAAGTAATACCAATAATGACACCAACCATAGTTGTGGGGAATGCCACCACCAAGGTAGTAATACCTTTATAGGAAACTAGATTCATATGGATATTATGTTTAACGATTATCTCCACATGACTCTTCCAATCGTGCTTCTCCCTATTAGCATCACCACTACTCTCTTGAGTACTACAGAGCTCATTCTCCACATATTGAGAGGGTGCCACATTTTAACATTATCCTCCTCATATTTATGCACCTGTTCCTCCATCCTTAATCCAACTACCACCTGCTCCATCTATGTAGGGCAAACTTCCAACCTAGCTATAGAAATGTAATGGTACCAGGGCCATCAATCTATAATTTATTCATCAACCAAAGGGTTTAGAATCTCATGCTTGTAAAAGATCCTTCTTTCAACCCAATTATCCTACTAAGCCATAAACTTAGGTAACTAATCATCCTACCCTTGCTTCATCCTCTAAAAATCATTCCATCAAGTCCCCTTCAAACTAAATGTTGTCAAAAGTCCATACTGTTATGCTCACCCATGTCATATTTGATTGAATATAGGTTGGCAACCTTCTTAGGAAATTAGCTGATCCTAAAAGCCCTCTTATTTATCTATAAATTGCTGGGAATGAATTATATAAGGCTCTTCTTAATTCAAGTTCTAGTGTGAACTTAATTTCTCATGAGATGTACACCTCTCGGAACCTACCACCTCTCAAGAAGAGTAATATCATATTAGAATTGGTAGACCAATCCATCACTATTCCATTGGGACTGGTAAAAGACATTGTGACCATTATCTATGGATGATCTTATCCTACCAATTTCCTAGTAATCAAAGTTGAAAACTGCAAGGAGGAATTCCCAATCGTTATGGGAAGGGCATGGTTAATCATTGTTTATGCACGAATGGACATCAGATATCTTTCATTGGAGATATCACAAGGTCATGCATTCAAATATATCGAGAAGAGATGAGTTCTATGCATTGTGTATAGAAATACATGGTGCAATTGCATGCAAAATCTTTGGTCTATAAAATAAGCATCTATCTTTACATGTAAGCAATGTGTACATGAAGCAGATATTCAAAAGCATTGTTGATGCATAAATTTTGGACACGTGAACACCTATGAAAACTTGTTTTAGGAGACTATTGCTTAGGGTGCCTCCCATATGGGTACGAAAACCCAAGAATAGTCTCAGTTGGAAAGCGCTATGTGACAAAATAATAAAAATGAACCTTAACTATTTCAAAGTAATCTGGAATTAAAATGCTTATACAATTTAAAGTACATCAGAAAAGGGCACATCGTTGGCAGTAGACACAATTGCTGAATGTTAACAAGTAGCACGTAAGCATAAACTAAATACTAGCCAATGGCGATGATTGTTTCACTGAGGATGAAACATCTTTGGCAGTGGTACCATAGATAGAAACTTATACTTGCTACTATGCTGCAAATGCAAACAAGAAAACTATACTTATAAGGGCAACGTAATGAAATAGAGCAATGCAACAGGGACCATAGGGAGTTTCCTGATTGAAAACAATTTACAAGTTAAAAAATGCAATATATTAGTATCTAAGGATTTGTGGATCTGAAAGCAAAAAAAAAAGGAATGCTACTGCTTTGAATTATAAAACAATGAAAGTTTAAGCATTAAAAAAAGGTTTAAAATCAGTGCATAAAGTGATATACGACACAATGTACAGGTGATTTTTGGAAATGCTAAAAATATTAAATATCTATAATTAAAATGCCAAAAACATTTTGATATTGCTATATGTCGCTAAGATGCAGGTGTGGTTGTAGCCATCGGTGCGTTTGTCACGTCCTACTCACTCGCTACAGGCATCTACCGTTACCCTAGCATCTAGAGAGAAGGCCACCGTCTGTAGGTGTGTTACTGTCAGATGTGTGCTGCTCGTAGCAACAAGAGGCTAAAATATGGGTTGCATGTGGACAAAGAAAATAGAAGAACAAAATAAAATAGCGACTGCTGATGGACATGCACTACTAGCCACTACACATTTCAAAAAGAAAGATTGGCCACCTGACCCTATTGCCAAATCCATCCCTTGGTGTTTCATGCTGCCCTGCGAGAGAAACCCTAACCCTAAACTGTCATTCGCTATCAACATGCTGCATCACTATTACAAATGTTTTAACAAACATTTGTAAATATGTAATTCTTTTTTTAAAAAAAAAATATGAAAATCAATTCATTAGACTTGCACAAGTTATGTAGTCATTACCATGTTTTATAATTTAAAGATATGCCATTTTGTTGGCATTTTTTAGGTGGCTTATCTTTTTTCTTGATTTTATTTCTTTTCTTTTCTAAATGGAATTCCTTTATATCACTTTCCCTCTACAAAGGGTAATTGGTACCAATAGCATGATTGATAGGTTACATTGAGGTCATCTTTTAGAGGTCTGTGCAAAGCATGTGGTGCACTATTTATCATGTGTTGGTGTAGTGCTTGCTTATTTAGCAATTAAAATTCATAATTTTTATTTTATTTTATTTATGTGTGGTTGAGGACCTTTTGTGTATATTTTGCTTTTTACATAAAACCAGTATAGCATTTGTTGAATTCCTATGAATTTGATTTGTCCATTTTGACTACTTTGCAACTATAATTTTCTACATGTGCATTGATAATGGCCCCATGCCTAGCATGGGTGAGGTTGACCTCAACACTTAGCCCCCAAACTACAAATTGCATGCAAGTGCAAGGACCATAAAATTTTGAATGAAAATGCAACAGATGGGGAAACAACAACAACATGAAACAAGAAATGCAAACTTGAATGTAAACTATAATGTTCTAAACATGATCAAAATAACCAAATAATCGAAAGAGACACTAACATAGGCCATCCAAACAACCATTAAAATCTAAATATATAATTTATTGTTATTTTAACTAAGATCTATAGATATATATGTGTAATTATATATATATGTAGATATATGCTTAAGCTCTCATTCTCAATATTCTCACAAGGTAACAGTAAAAGTATGCAGACTATTTTGAGCAAGTGACTTATACAAAACTTAATGAAGAGGATGAGCTAAAACTCATGTTAGATTATAGTAAGCCACAACTTTTAGATTTTTCCCTTTTTTAAAAAAAAAACTTAAATTTAAAAAGGGGAAACAGAGGTTAGGGTGAGGATTGCTACTGAACCCCATTACACGCAAGAACTTATTACACTACCAACGAACAAGGTTCTCATGTTTTGTTTTGTTTTTTTTTTTAAGGAAACTTTGCTCATGGTGTACTTCATTTTTGATGTAGGAATTCCAACACGAGTTTGGCTGATTAGCTACACTGCCAAAGAGCATGGTCCTTTTGGAAACTTTGCCCATGGTGTAGTTCAACCCTCGTGTATGTGCCTTTGATTGGTGGCATCATAGCAGGTCTCCTGGGTGGCTAAGGATTCTCAAGTAGAAATGAACACACTTCACCCCGTTATTCACAGGATACCCATGGATCATCATACTTGAGGGATTTGGCTTATGAGAGGAATAAATAGAATTTTCCAAGATTACCTAGTAATTATGACTAACCACTCTCCAACATCACATATCCTACACTCACATGATCATGATGATAACATGATAAGCTTGTATAAATCTAATGCTCCATAATCTAACATAATAAATAAACTGAAACCTTGGAATCAAAAGGAACAAGTTATAGTATTTATAAAATATAAAGTGGATTTTATAGCATTATATTATAGTAATAGTAAATTATATAGACCTACATTATTTTCCAATGGTGTTAAGATGACCCAATATCAAGTAACTGAAATGAAAAATGACTATTAAAATCATATGAAGAACATAATAATCAAAACAATATGCTAAGAAAGAAATGATGAAAATTCAAGGAAAATATGGAAATGCAACAATATACATATGAAATGCAAAGAAAAAGGGGAAGAAAACATGCAACTAAGAATCTACCAGATGCCCACGTGGTGTACCTGAGTAGAAATGTTTCAAATGAAATGCATTAAAATTCCTATTCAACCTATATCCTTGCAAATCAGCAATCTTAAACACATTTGGGGCAGTGATGTCTACAATTTGGAATGGACCTGACCACATAGGGGAAAACTTAGTTTGAGGGCTAGTTTGACTAGACGCTCTATCCCTCTTAAGGACTAGATCACCTACTTGAAAATTTTTAGCTAGATGTTTTTTATCAAACCATCTCTTGATAATTTTTTGATGCTTAAGATTATGAAAATCAAGACCTACCCTTATCTTTCTTGATCATTTTCTATAAATTTTTTCTTTAATATAAGNAATTTTGTTGTTTTTTGTAGAAGGGTTCTTGGGGTATAGTCATGTATTCAGATTTTCCTTTGATAGGGATCAATAATTCTGAGAAATCTGACCTAAAGAAGCCCCCAAACTTAGCTCCAAAAGTCCTAGATAAGAGCACACCATATGTGGGTTTCATGTCAACTACTAGGATATCCGTATAACATGTAAATGTAGGGTATTTCTTAAGTTGTACCTTTGCTCCTTTTAATAATCCTATCATAGGTACATTAGATCCATCAAGTTGAATCACACTTTTAGTTTGTGGTATCATTTGTGCTCCTAAAGTGTTACAAATGTCAAGAGGCATAACACTAACAGTTGCACTGGAATCCATTAGAAAGTTATGGACATTCTTTCCTAAAATAATCAAAGTGGTTAAGAAAGGGGGATGGTCCTTTTTGCTAGACATGAAATTATTCACATTTTGTACTGATAATGTGTTAGGACTTTCTGCAAAGTGAACTTGCTTTTCAGGAATTAGGGATATTTCTCTTTGGGTTACGGGTATATGAACCATTTCCCGAATCACTTCTTTCATTTCATTAAAGTGTAGGAGGTCATACATCGAAATGTTGGTTTTAACTCTTTTTAAGTCTTCAACCAAATCATAATTCTTATGTTCATCTTTGGCTTCTTGTTGAGATGGAACTCTTCTAAGTATAGAAGGGGGGTTTGGTCATTGTGGGGTAATTACTTGGGATGCCCCGGATTGGTTGTTTGTATTATTTTGACTAGGAACTCTTTTGTTTGGAGGTGTATAGGAATTATTCCTAGTTTGTTGTTGTGTAGCATTCATAATGTCACTAATTTTGCGGTAGCGAGTGTTGTGTGGATTAGGGTCGCCTACCATAACTTGTTCTAATGAGGAAACCTCTTCATTTTCTATCTCATGAGGTACATTAAGGACCATGATAGGGGTTTTCCCATTGTTGCCCTTGGGTATTGTCACCATACAATGCCATGAATTGAGGACAAGTATTTTCGAAATGTTGCCTCGTATTATGAAGATGACAATAATGGATCATTGATTGATACACTTGGTTTTTCTGGTTGTATAGGGCCTTTGTTATTATTTCTCTTTAGCTTGACCACTTCATTGGATAGTGTTTGTAGTGAAGTGATTATTTAGGTTATCTGATCTTGGGTTTGGGTTGGTGGTTCAACAGAATTTGATGTCCCGTTTGGGTTTATAATGAATTGAATCAAGGCTTTTGATTGGTCATCATTCAAACCAATGTTGAATGGTAAGAATGAAGAGGACATGGGGCCTTGTGAGTAATTACTTAAAGGTTGAGTTGATTGAAAAGGAGAAACAGCTTGAGGCATAACATTAAACGTTTGAAAAGTTGCTAGGAATGGGTTTGATTGCACAGGGTTATTAACACTCATCATCCCAAATTGGATTTGGATGTTGTTCATAAGGGTTATTTGCTCTAATTCCATATCTTTTGACATTGCACCTTGTATTTCCATTTTGTTGGAATCAAATTTGATAGCATAAGCGAAGAATGAATCAATGGTAGAGAGATAGAAGTTGAGGATACCATCTGGTTGTGGTCGCATCTCATTTGGAACATAGGCAAGTTGATGAAGGAATCTAAGGTTATAATCCCTAACATTTTCCCTAGGTAGCTTTCTTAGGCTGGTAAAGTTGCTTGATGTGATAGCAGGGCTAGTAAATTTGTCAAATTGATTCAAAAACTTATTTTTGAATTCTTGCCATGTGTTAATAGAGGCATCAGGAAGCATTAAGAATCATTAGGTTTCTTTGGTCCTAAATGTTGTTACAAACACTCTACATGCTACATCATTATGTACAATGTTGTGGATCCCTAGTAAGGTTTCAAAACATTGTATGTGTTGGCGGGCATCATTCATAGGGGTAGTAGGATCGAATAATAGGTTTATGTTTTGAAGGGATTTTGGTATGTCATGGTAATTATGAAAGTTAAAATGGTTTCTTACTAAGGGAGTTGGGGGTTGATGGGCTGCCATCTTAGTCTGAGGCTTTTTAGGAATCGAACTTGGAAAAAGTGAAGCTCGTTGTTTTCTCAAAGTAAATTGATGAGTAGCTCGTTGACTAGGGGTAGGAGTATGAGTTCTTTGTTGAGATATTCCGTAAGAAAAGTCACTCATAAAATGACAAATAATAGGAAATGTAATATTCTAATAAACTATGAAAATTAAAGAAAATAAAAAAAAACATTTGAATGCTATATTTTTATTTTTTATTTTTTAATATTTATTTTTTATTTTTAAAAGTAAAATTGAAAGTACAAAATTTTAGAAAAGTAAATTAAAAGGAAAATAATTCAAATCACCTCAATTAAATTTTCAAAAAACAAATTAACAAAAGGATTGCTAAAATATAAATTTGGAGATTTGAAAGTGAAACTAAAATAGAGCAATAAAACTAAAAATAGGGAGGCAAAAACAAAAATAGACAGTAATTAAAAATGATATTTAAAAAAAACGTAAAAGAAAAATAAAGAAAAGGTTGAGAAACTGCCATCCTTCTAGCACCAAAAAGGTGTTGATGCGTAAATTTTGGACACGTGAACACCTGTGAAAACTCGTTTTAGGAGACTATTGCCTAGGGTGCCTCCCATATGGGTACCGAAACCCAAGAATAGTCTCAGCTAGAAAGGGCTATGTGACAAAATAATAAAAATGAACCTTAACTATTTCAAAGTAATCTGGAATTAAAATGATTATACAATTTAAAGTACATCAGAAAAGGGCACATCGTTGGCAGTAGAAACAGTTGCCGACTTTTAACAAGCAACACGTAAGCATAAACTAAATACTGGCCAATGGCGATGATGTTGTCACTGAGGATGAAACATATTTGGCAGTGGTACCATAGATAGAAACTTATACTTGCTAATGTGCTACAAATGCAAACAAGAAAACTATACTTATAAGGGCAACGCAATGAAACAGAACAATGTAACAGGAACCATAGGGAGTTTCCTGATTGAAAACAGTTTACAAGTTGAAAAATGCAATATATTAGTGCCTAAGGATTTGTGGATCTAAAAGTGAAAAAAAAATCCAAAAGTAATGCTACTTCTTTGAATTATAAAACAATGAAAGTTTAAGCATTAAAAAAAAAGGTTTAAAATCAGTGCATAAAGTGATATACGGCACAATGTACCGGTAATGTCTAGAAATGCTAAAAATATTAAATATCTGTAATTAAAAATGCAAAAAAAGTTTTTATATTGCTATATGTCGCTGAGATTCAAGTTTGGTTATAGCCATCGATGCGTCTGTCATGTCCTACTCAGTCGCTCCAGGCGTCTGCCCTTACCCTAGCATCCAGAGAGAAGGCCACAATCTGCAGGTGCATTGATGTCAGATGTGTGCCGCTCGCAGCAACAAGAGGCTAAAATATGGGTTGCATGTGGACAGAGAAAATAGAAGAACAAAATAAAATAGCGGCTGCTGATGAACATGTGCTGCCAACCGCTACGTGTTTGAAAAAGAAAGATTGGCCACCTGACCTTGTTGCTAAATCTATCCCTTGCTATTTCATGCTACCCCCTCTATATAGCGGCCCTGCGGGAGAAACCCTAACCCTAAACTATCATTCGTCATCAACACGCTACATCACTATTACAAATGTTTTAACAAACATTTGTAAATATGTAATTCTTTTTTAAAAAAATATGAAAATCAATTCATTAAACTTGCACAAATTATGCAGTCATTACCATGTTTTATAATTTAAATATATGCTATTTTTTTGGCATTTTTCAGGTGGCTTATCTTTTCTCTTGATTTTATTTCTTTTCTTTTCTAAATGGAATTCCTTTATATCACTTTCTCTCTCCAAAGGGCAATTGGTACCAACAACATGATTGATAGGTTTCATTGAGGTCATCTTTTAGAGGTCTGTGCAAAGCATGTGGTGCACTATTTATCATGTGCTAGTGTAGTGCTTGCTCATTTAGCAATTAAAATTCCTAATTTTTATTTTATTTTATTTATGTGTGGTTGAGGACCTTTTGTGTATATTTTTCTTTTTACATAAAACCAGTATAGCATTTTTTGAATTCCTATGAATTTGATTTGTGCATTTTGACTACTTTGCAACTATAATTTTCTAC
This sequence comes from Gnetum montanum, assembly GCA_015680685.1. NCBI lineage: Eukaryota > Viridiplantae > Streptophyta > Gnetopsida > Gnetales > Gnetaceae > Gnetum > Gnetum montanum. The sequence goes on from MNCI01026476.1 coordinate 586,957, forward strand.
ATGTGCATTGATAATGGCCCCATGCCTAGCATGGGTGAGGTTGACCTCAACAGGCATTTGTATACAATAGCCACCAAACAAGAGAACACCTAGTGGCTAACCATTAATTTTGATAGAAATACAGTGTGCATGGAACCTACTAAGAGCCTGACATGCACCTATATTACAAGCATGGATGAACTTGAGTAAGTTCATCACAAACTCTCTAATGATGAAAATGTTGATACCAACTGGGAAGAGTTGGAGATCCCTAAGAATTTTAACTAGGAGCCCCTAGATTTGAAAATGTTACATGTCAACCTAGATTATGCATTCTTAAAAAATGAAAAGCTGGTCATACTCAATGCCAAACCTGCCCTTGAATAGAAAGAAAAACTATTGAAAGTGATCAATAAATGGCCTAGTCATATCCTAAACTCATTAGAATTGATTCATGGATATGTCAGCATTACATTTACACTAATACATCCATGATGCCAATGAGGCAACCACAATGGTAGTTGAACCAAAATTGAAATAAATTATCAAGGAGGAGATTGAGCAATGCCTTAAAGAAAGGTTCACTTGCCCCATCGTGGATAGTGAGTGGGTCAATCCACTTGTCATTTTGCTAAAGAGAAAAGGTAAATGGTGGATTTACATCGACTTCAAGCTATTAAACATGGCAACATTCAAATATCATTTTCCATTATCATTCATTGATCAGGTGTTGGACACCACATCTGGACATTGCTATTATAGTTTTCGGGATGGTCATAGTGGCTATAACTAAATCCAAATTTCCTTAGAAGATTAGTCCAAACAAATATTCACAAGCCCTTGTGGAACCTTTGCATATCATAAGATACCTTTTGGTCTATGTAATGCTCCTACCACTTTCCAACACTTGGTCTTAAGTATCTTTCAACAATGAATAAATAGCAAAGTAGAAGTCTTCATGGATGACTTCTCCACTTATGGTGCTACATTGGATCAAGCCTTAAATTTCCTTGAGAAAGTATTAAAAAGATGTCATCTCATGGTCTAAGAGGACATTGCATTAGGACATTAAATTTCACAAGAAGTGATGGAGGTAGACCCTGAAAAGATACGGATCATCCAAGGAATGACTCATCAAAGATGTTTAGTCATTCCTCGAACACATTGGTTACTACCAAAAATTTATAAAGAATTTCTCTAAGATCATGAAGCCATTGGTCAAGCTAACAAAGAAAGAAGCTTCCTTCATCTAGACTAAGAAATGTGAAAAATGCATTCCAAAGCCTCAAACAAAGCTCATATAGACTCTGATTCTATGAGCACCTAATTGGTCCAAACCATTCCATATCATAACAAATACATCTAACTATACCTTAGGAGTCATACTTACATAGTTGGATAATAAGAAACATCCATATTACATCCACCATGAAATTTCAAGCATTGTAGCTGCACAATTAAATTACACCACCACGAAAAAAGAACTGATGGCAGTGATGTATGCTTTGGAAAAGTTTAGGCACTATGTGCTTAGATATAAAATGTTTGTGCACATTGATCATAGTATCATCCACTTCCTCATAAACAAGACAATGATGAGCCCTTGTTTCATATGATGACTAGTGATCTTACAGGAATTTGATCTTAAATCAAAAGGAAACTAAGAATGTCATCATTGATCACTTTCCTTGGTTGTGATGGGATAGCAAAGAGGAGGAAAGCCCATTATCTAATCTATTTCATGATGAAGTTCTCTTTTCTACTATAATAAATGAACAAATTCCTGTAGAACCAAAATGGTATGATGACATCCTCACTTATCTTCTTACTCAAGAGATGCCACAAGATCTAGATCATAGAAAGAAATAACAATTTCTTCATCAAGATAAGCGCTTCATGAAAATCCATGGATATCTTTACAAGGTGTGTGCTAATGGCTTGGTTCGTTGGCATGTCCCTAATGCAAATCAATTGTGAATTATCCAAGATTCTCATGAAGGCCCTTATGAAGGCCACTATTCTAAGAGATGCATAGTCATAGAAATCCTAATGCTAGGATACTATTAGCCCACAATCTTTAGGGATGTCCATAAATTTTTCTAATCTTGTGACCATTATCAATGAGATGGTGAGATAACTACACGAATGGAGGATCCTCAATAGTGGATTCAGCCATTAGAATCCTTTGACATATGGGACATAAATTTCATGGGTCCCATCACACCCATGTCCAATGGGAAGGTGTATATAATTGTTGCTATTGACTACTATACTAAATGGATAGAAGTAGCAGCATCACCAACTGTAGATCATCCACTATTGCTCAATTTCTATAACAAAATGTTGTGAATAGGTTCAAGGTGCCACATGCACTGATTTCTAACAATGGAACCCACTTTACAAGTGTCACTTTTTGAAAACTCATGCAATGCTTGGGGGTTGAACATAAATTAACAACACCCTATCACCTCCAAGCCAATAGTCAAGTAGAGGTAACTAAGAAGGAGATTGCAAAGATTCTAACAAGAACTATTAGAAAACATAGGAGAGATTGAAGCATAAAACTCAATGATGCCCTTTGGGCCTACCACTCAACATGGAAACTTCTGATTAGCTACTCTTCCTATGAGGTGGTGTATAGAAAACTTCCAATAATTCTAATCCAGTCCTAGCTTCGTACACTCTCAATAGCCTATGACCTAGATCTTGAACTAAGTCTAGCACAAAAAGAAAGACCGATCAACCTAAATGTACTAGATGAAAATCAACTAGTAGCCTTATCCTTGAATGAAGTGCACAAGGCATTCAATGAACAATGACATGACCTTAGAACAAAAAAAGTGAAATTTTAGTTAGGAGATAAGGTTATTTACTAGAATCCCATATACGTACCTCAAAAAACTAAATTTCAAATGTTGTGAGAAGGACCTTATATAATTTATCAAACCTTTTCTTATGGGGCTATGATCATATATAAACCCAAGAGCACAAATGAAAAGTAGTTGGTCAAAATCCAACAAGTAAAGCATTCCCACAAGCTAAAGTAAGCCAATGCAACAAATACCCCAACAAATGGGCAACCATGCTCAATTTTTTAGATCTCCTCCTTCCAACTCAGTTGTGAGAAAAATAGCCATCCATACTAATCATTGACATGGCTCCTTAGTTTTTTCATTTTTTATTTTACACATTTTTATCTTTGCAATTTGTTTCTTTTACACTATTTTGATTTTCAAACTTTTTCCTATTTTACACCATTTTTTGTTTTACACCATCATTAGTACATTTAAATCTTTCTCGAATATTTTACACTTTCTTATATATTTTACTTTGTTTTTAGTATGTGAATTTCTAATTTTTTGCTAATAAATGTGCTTTTTTCCAACAGGACATGGTGGTGCTATAGTTGCTACTAATCGTGATTTGTGCTTAATGTTTTGTTTGCTAATGTCTAGTGTTTATTTCTGGATTTTTGTAGTAATGGCTAAGTCATGGTTTCTTTTTCATGGAGTAGGAAGTGAGTCCAATACATCCACCCATCCACAAACTCTATGATTTTTCTTATTTTGGAAATTTGAGATCCCTTTCATTAAAAAAACTTTTAACAAATTTGTGACCTTGGTAGTGTTCAAAATCAAGAAGGATTCAAAGGTTTGCATAAGGTGTGAGTTCAAGGGGACTCAATACTCTTTGTACTCTTTTACTTACTCAAGTGTATGAGTATTTTCATAGACTTCTTACCATTCCATGTGAACCAATAATAGGAAGTTAAATAAAGTCTTTGCATGATGTGGTTCCCATCCAAGAGAAAAGGAAAAAGAAGACAGAATAAAAAATAAAAAAACATTATGGAAATTGAAATCACACCCTTAGACAAATAAACAGGCTACAAGCATTGGTTATGGGACTAGAAAGACATGTTACCCATGCTTGAAAGTCCCCTCTAACTAAGGCCCTCTCTCACTTCTTGATTTTTATTCTTCCCTTTATGGAATAGTGGTTGTTCTATGGGAGTAATCTTGTTTCTTGAGGAGGTGGATTCGTCTTGGAGTGGCAATGCAACGTCACTAAAAGAGGATGGTTTTGATCTAGACTAAGGATGGACCTTCTCAAGTCATTTTAAATACAACTCCATAAGGAACTTCTTATGACCTCAATTTATAATTCCATTCCACCTTCCCTATCATCCATCTATGCTATCTATAACTCACCTCACTATCGATGTCCATGATCTTAATTTAGTGTCTTGGTCTAACCTACTTGAATTCTTTGGTAGAATCTTTCAAGTTTTGGTCCTTAACTTCCATCAACCATTAATTGCCTATGGGACCCATGGACCCCTTAGGTTGAGGTTATGTAAGGGAAAATAAGGCATGTGCTTGCTATGGAGAGGACCCACATGCATATCTCTTAGTTGGGTTTGTTAAGTACCTTATCCTTAGGCATTCTTGGAATCAGAATCTTTTGTACATTCATCTTCTACATCAAACCAGATTCTCCTTTGCATATTTTGTTCAATAAACACATTTTCCATCAAATTTTTGAATGTTTCACATATTCTCACAAACACTTGGCTTTTCTTCAATGATTTCATCATATTCTTGGCTTTTCTAGGACTTCATGGATTCCAAATTCATTTAAAAAATTTTGTATTTTTTAAGATATTCAAATTTAAAAAGTTTTCCTATGGGCTCCATATACAAGGCCCTATCGACGAAGTAGACACGTATACAAGGCCCCATTGATGTAGTGAAAAAATAGTATATATATGCAAGACCCCACTTTGAAATTTTCACATTTTCTCACAAACACTAAGGGAGATTTTGAAATTTTTAGAGCCCAAAACATTCCAAAGCCCATAACTTCTAACTGTTTATTCAAATCACTTTGTTCTTCAACCCTATAGCTACCAAAGGTAAGCTCTTAGTCATGGGGGCCACAAATGTTCCATTTTTGATAGAAAATTTCTTGCCATTTTTCTAACTCCCACAAAGGTCTAACTCAGAAATAAACATTTAAATAATAAATTATGAAGTGAAACTCTTCCAACAAGCTCCATTGACACTTATAATGAAATTAATTAATAAAATATCAATCTTCCATGGTCCAACCTTAGCCAAGTATAACTAATCAATGAGATAAGGTACTCAAAATATTCAACATTACATTTTATATCTACTAATCCATGGATGTGTTATGACCACAAATGGCATCGAAAGAAAAGCACACATAAAAAGGAGGATTGTCTCAACCAAGGAAGAAATGACATAGAATGGGAAAGGGGCCAAGAACAAGCCTAAGAAGAACCACTTGCAACCCATGCCATTGGTCCTCTTAGGGAAGAGGCTAAGGTGGAATCTATTTGTCAAATTCTAGAACTAGCAATAACAACAAAACATTCCCACTAGGATGAGGCACTAGCATAGCAAGAAAACCTTGAGGTAACCTTGAAAAAAACCTGCATAAATCAATTCAGATTGAGGGAGGTCCAAAAAATATTGCTCCAAAAGTTAAACCTTGGTCCTTTCCTAGAGCAAGCATTGAAAGAAGTATTGGACCAACTGAAGGCCTCTTCTATGTGGCCAATCATCACTTCCATTGAGGAGTGGTACATGAGAGAAACATCTTTATTCTAGAACAACATGTAGGTTGGATCAACTATCAAAATTAAGGATATCTAAGTGTCCTACTCAATGTAGGCCATTGCTAGAGATAGGGGTGAATCTCACTAAGATTCCAATGCAAGTAGGCCCCAACATCAAGAAAGAATGGATGCAATGAAACTATGGTATCAACCATAAGAAGTTTGATGTGCTCACACTAGTAGAAAGGATCCACTACAAGATTATAACCTTTCACCTAAATCCCATGGTGAGGCCCAGCAAAATCACTATCTTTTCTACCCATGCATACACCACTTTGAGTGGGAGATTCCTTGTTAACCTTCTAGAGTTGATATACCTAGGGATTGAGAAGTGATTTAAAGAAAATGAATGTGGAAGAAAGGCACTCCCCTTTCCATGCCTCATCAGAAAACTCTATTGAATGGGAGGAATAGTTTGTTATATAAATGATGCTATTAGGAATGCTACGATTGCTAATTAGGTCGAGATGATAAAAGATAAAATGCCTATAACAACCATTCAAGAAGAGGAGTAGTAGCCACCACCTCCACCTACCACTCAAACAACTATACCAGACATCGCTGCAATAGTCCAAGGGTTGTGTGAATACTGAGAATGGCTCTTGAGTGAACAAGAGCAATAAGTAAGCATGAGTGGTGGGGATCCATTTGTGTACCAACCAATAATGAGTCATCTAAATGAAATGGCCCAAACAATTAGCCTCTTGAATAGAGGTGGATTCATTTTCTCAGCCCAAAGAACACAGTTAGCTACAAGGTTGAATCCTAATACAAGAGAGGTTACGGTATCTCTCGCAAAATAGCAATCACTCCCAGAAATTTCTAGGAACATCACGACCTTCTTAGTACACTTGACAAAAGGTGAGAGGGCAATAGTGCTAGTGATGTAGCACCAAGGATAAGAGACAGCAGTAGAGGTGGACAGGATTGCTAAAACACTCAATGCACTTGTAGCATCTGTACTAGACATTACTACACTCAAACATATGCAGATGTCCACAAGGATCATAAGCAATAGATTAAATATAACACAACATGAAGAACTACTAGACTGACTAGTGGGAATTGAGTAATCACTTTTAGATGTCTTTGATCTTTCGAATAGTATCACGGTAACCTAGTCAGAGCTACTAGAGGCAAAGGGAAAATACATCATCTTGGAAGGATAAATTGAAATGAACAAGGAGCTAAATGAACACTTGACTACTAAATTTGCTGAATTAAGAGCCCAAATTATCAACCCTACATTTCTCAACCTAGCATTGACAAGATATGAAGCTCTTGAATAGCTTTACACTAGACTGAAAGGGGTTGAGGATGCAATGGAGATAGTAGTGTTCTATTCATCCTTAGTAGATGCTACATAGTACAAAATTCAAAAGGCCTTGGATCAAACCTATATAATGTACAACTAACCATAGAGAACCATCGCTTGCAAAATGTTGATGAGAATAAACAATTGTTGACAAACTTTATCCATCAACAACATGAACAACTAGCCAAAGTGAATATAAAGCTAAGGAGATTTCCAACTGAAAATATAAACCTCTCCATGGATGAAGATAGTGCCCTTTGCCATAAGACTACAATTGAGGTAGCTACCTAGAAATCAAAGGCTCTCAAATTTGGAAGAGTCAAAGATCATTATAGAAATCAAGTCAATCTACATAATGAAGTTAATGAAAAGCACATCTAGTTAATGAAGATGAAAGTAAATGAAACCCTCCAACAACTCCAACAAGGAAGAGAATATGACAACATATCATTGAAGGGATAGATGCCTACAATAAAGCCAAAATCTACATGAAGGAGTTGCAAATCAAAAAGATAATAGAATACATGGAGCTTTTCAATCTTTGATATGAAAATCTAGCTATGTTTACTATTGGACGACTGTAGTTTGAATTGGAGAAGTAGGTGGCCAGCTCATACTTGCTATACAATGTTGAGTTCACGCATCATAAGGACACTAAGCAAAAGCTTAAGGTGGAAAATGCTAAACTCAAAGTTCTCAAGGGAAAATACACTAATCAAATATCTACTACCAATAACTTGGTTAAAAGGATGAACAACTATTAAGTGCTGTAAAACATAGTCACGGCATTCGATGTCAAACATAAATAGTTTGCTACCTAGTTTATCAATGCTAAGGAGTTCTTCACAATAATGCCCTATCTATGGGATATTCCCATTCTATCCCACATTGGCAATGTTATGTGGACAATGACTAATCCCTAGAGCAAGGAGGAGAAGATGAAGGCATTAATATATGCCTTTCACCTTCCACCAGAAGTTGTAGCCATAGTAAGACAACCATAGCTACCTTAGCCACTACACATGCCCAAAGCTAGAAAGAGTCCTTTAGAACCTTAGGAGCCACCACCACTAATGAATCACCATTTTTTCATGGTTGTGATGTTGGGTTTAGGGTTCAGGCCCAGATTCAACTTCGGGGTATAGACCCTAAGTCTATAAACACCATGCGTAGACTCTAGTTTTAACAAGTAATTCATTAGTCAGTTTTTAATTTTCAAGCAAGGTAGCAAAGCTCTTACTATTTCTTCTCCCTAGAGTTAGAATATTTTTTGAGTACCCACAGAAGGTATCTAAAGTGTATATGGTTCTTTATTTGAGCACTAATGTACCTGAGCGTAGCAGTGTGATGGAAATAAAATGAAATCTTTTGACAATCCTTATAGCACTGAGAATAGCTTAATATTTTCTTTAATGCATTCTACTTTCTTATTCTTTACTTTAATGCATTTGATTAAGCAATTTAATTCTGGTAGTTAATGAACACGAGCATGACCACTTTGAGTATTCATATTGTACTTGGTAACCTAGCAATGCTTAATGTTTGGTAGCCCAATAGTGCTATATTTGTTCAAGATGTGTCCAAGAAATTGGGATTATTACTTGTGTTAGGCTAGCTAGGCAATAGACATTGGTTTCAATCTACTCTACCCTTATTCTTGTTGTAGGTGATTACATCCATAAAATATAAAATGATAAAGATTCATATACCTCAGTTACACTTAAACCATACCCTTGAGCCTCACAAGTGTAATTAGAAAAACAATGAACATTCTCAACACCATTTCACTTCCTAGAGGAACTAGTGTATGAGATAACTATAGGTCCATGGAATTTGACTGGATTGCACATAACACCTTAATGATTCATATGGTTTGGCATAGGGGTACCTTTTTTCTCATCATTGGCACCATTACTAGGGATCTTTTTGTTGTTTTTTGGACTATCTAGAATCTAGTAAAAGTATTTAAATTGTTGGAATGAACCTAAGAGTCATATCTTATGTTATAATTACTACATCAAATTCCCAAAGCATAGTATGATTTTTGTTTTGCTAATTGACAATGTCTTCTTCTCACAATAACACTTATCCATCCAAGCCTAATAATGTTCATCCATCAAAGCCTCAATAGTACTAAATTACATATACTCATCCTGATGAGTATGTGTCAAACTTCACCTTCATCTTACACCAAGATGAATAATTGTGGTGGTGTGACATGGAGTGCAACATTATGTTGCCACCCAATCATGCTGCTCCTGCAATGCTCTATCAAATGCTTGCATGATATGGTCTTCAAGACTACCATGGGGAATATATTATGGAAGATGTCAATGCTAGATATTAGTGTCCCACCGAAGCACAATGCCTATGAGATCGACATCTAGAGCAGTGCTATGAACTTTTGAAGGGAAAAGGACTTAATAATTCTCTATTCCTATTGTACTAATAAGCTAGTTGGGATCTTCTACTCTATGATGCTCCTCTCTTTAACTTTGATAATGAAGGTTAAGACCAAAATTTGCACTCCACTGTTCACAATCTTGATTCTAGTAACAAGGGATCCAACAACAAAGCAGGATCTAGAGAAGCAAGTCAAAAGAGGGATGCAGGCAAGAACACCAAAGAGGTAGTAGTAGGCACCATGATGGTGCTAGTTCTCCTTCGTCTTCTACTTCTTCATCTTGTTATTCTTCTTCTATCTTCGACCATGATCACAAAAGGCAAGATCGTGCTGGAGGTAATTGAAATGAATGAAATGACCAACAAGACTGTCGAGATAGCCAAGATCAAGGATGCAAAAATTCAAGAGAAGCACATCACCATGAATGAAGGGGTAGTAGAGAGCATTGTAGGCACCATGATCAAGGCCTTGATGAGCCTCTATTTTCTACCCAAAGTATGCTTAACATCATAGAGGCAATCAGAATTCCAACAAGGCATGTGAGAGATAGTTGGATCAAACGGTTAGACATGAACAATATTCCTCGACTTGAAGGGGGATATAACTCTGATCTACAAAACATAGAGAAAGAATGATAGAAACTAAAGTTGTTTCCCAAGAATCTATCAGATGATGGAGTACCATGCTTGAAATGTTCAATGATAAGTATCAAATGTAGTCCTAGGTATCCAACATAAGGAAGCAAATTTAAGGGTGGAAACAAGGAGCACACGAACCCCTGGATGCTAGCATTGACCGATACTATGCCTTGATGCATAAATGCCCTGGCCATGATTTTTCTCAATTGGCTCAACTCCACCACATTGTGGATAGGCTTTTTATTGAAATGAGGAAAACCCTTGGTGTCCATGCCCAAGGGTGCTTGTCAGAACTAACTAGCCATCAAATACAAAAGTTAATAGAGCAAGTCACCAAAGACAAGGGTTAACTTAGAAAAAGATAAAATGCAGAGGACTACAACCATGATCCTTCCATCTGCAAGTGGGAGGTTCAATTTTGTACAATGAGGATGAATCCATATTTAATGAGGGGATTCATAAAAAAGCTTTGTCACTTTAACAATCCCAATTTGAACATATGGCCAAGGTTAATCAGTTAAGAGACTCCATGGATAGTATATTTCAAGCTATCCTCAAAATTGCTAAAGAGTCTGGAAAACAACGTAGTGATCATGAGCACAAGATGTGCAAGGAAGCTAAACGTGCATATTACAAAGCTAAGGGAAAAATTTCTACAATAGAAGAGGTTGTGGATAGTGAATCAAATGATGATCATGGATGTGATGTCTACCAGTATGAACATCCTAAGTGAGGTTGGCTTGTTGTGTCACATCTTTAGTAGCCTAGGGTGTATGCCTTACATCCATGACTTTCATAAAGGAAAACATCCAGAAGATTGCTTTATCCTCAAGGTAATCTCAAGAAGTTCCACCAAAAATAATCATATTATCCAATCAAAGCTCCACCACAATCATAAAAATAGTACCAACAATGGCAACAACCACAATCATGGGTGCTTGCACCACCAAGGCAACAATACCCTTACCAGCAGCTTGATCCATATGGTTATCATGTTTAGCAATCCATGTCTCCACGTGACTCTTCCAATCACATTTCTCAATTATAGCCTTACTACCACCCTTATAACTATTATTGAACTCCATCTCTACATGAAATAAGGGATGCTACCCCATATCCTTATCCTCCCCCTATCCCTGTACACACTTCTCCTCTAGTTGCATAGCTACTAGCTTCTCCACCAATGCAGGGTGAACTGCCCACTCAACCGCAATAATACAATGCTATGAGGGCTATTAATTTGCAACCCAATCATCAATCAGAGGGGTCAAATGACTAATTAAAGAAAAGACCTTTCTTTCAACCTTGTAGTCCACCTAAGCCCTCACCTACACCCGTGGTTCACAATCCTACTCCTACCTCTTCCTCCATATCAAATTCCTCCAGGCCTCCTTCAAACCAAACTCTACCAAGGATCCATACCGTAATGCTTACTCACACAATGTTTGATTGGATCCATGAAGAAAATCTTCCTAGGAAATTAGTTGATCCTGGAAGTCCTCTAATTTATTTGCAAATTACTAGGAACAAACTATGTAAGGCTCTTCCTGATTTAGGTTCTAGTGTTAATTTGATTTCTCATGAGATGTACACTGCTTGAACCTTGACTCCTCTTAAGAAGAGCAACATTAGATTAAAATTGGTAGACTAGTCCATGACTATTCCATTGAGACTAGTAGAAGACATTGTGACCACTATCTATGGGTGGTCTTATCTTACAAACTTAATAGTAATCAAAGTGAAGAACTGCAAAGAAGACTTTCCAATCATCATCGTAAAAGCATGGCTGAGCACCATAGATGGAAGAATGGGCATTAGAGATATTTCTTTGGAAGTCTCTAAAGAAAATGCATTTGGAAAGATTGAGAAGAAGAGAGTTCCATGCATCACATATAGCGATAGTAGGTGCAATTTGTGCAAAAACTTTGGGCCATCAAGCAAGCATCCATCTCTACATGCAAGTAGTATGTGCTAGAAGTAGAAATTCAAAGGTGTTTGTATGTAGTAGTCACAAAATAAGAGGGTGTCTAGTGGCTAACCATTGATTTAGAAAGCAACACACTATGCATGGAACCAATTGAGAGCTTGACATGTGAATATGTCACAAGCATGGATGAACTAGAGCAAGTACATCAAAAACTCTTTGATGATACAAATGATGATACCTATTAGGAAGAGTTGGAAATTCCTGAGAACTTCAAGCAACAACCCCTTGAACTAAAAACACTACCAGTTGGAATGGAATATGTATTTTTTAAAAATAAGAAGTCGATTATAATCAATGAAAGACTTGCTCCAGAATAGAAAGTGATGTTGTTGAAGGTAGTTGAAAGATGGTTAATAGTTTTTGCTTGGTCATATCCTAAACTCACAAGGACTGATCCTAGGATATGCCTACATCGTATTTACACTAACCTAGCCATGAAGCAAAAATGGCAACCACAAAAGTGGTTGAACCCCATATTAAAGCAAATCATCAAGGAGAAAATCAAGTAATTCTTCAAGGTGGGGTTCATCTATCCCATTGCTGATAGTGAGTGGATCAGTCCACTCATAAGTGTAACAAAGAAAGATGGTAAGTGGTGAGTTTGCATCGATTTCAAGCTATTGAATATGGCAACATTCAAGGATCACTTTCAATTACAATTTGTTGACCAGGTGCTCAACACAATATCAGGGCATTACTACTACAACTTCCTAGATGGTTATAGTGGCTATAACCAAATTCAAATTACACTAGAGGACCAGGAAATAACAACGTTCACAAGTCCTTAAAGGAATTTTGCATATTGTAAGATGTTGTTTAGTCTATACAATGCCCCTACGACATTTCAACACTTGGTCTTGAGCATCTTTCAATAGCAAATTGATAGTGGTGTAGAAGTCTTCATAGATGACTTCTCCACCTATGGAGCTACATTTGAGCAAGCCTTGGACTACCTTAAGTAAGTGAAAAAATGATGTATCAAAACTAACTTGCAACTCAATTGGCAGAAAAGTCACCTCATGGTCCAAGAGGGCATTATATTGGGACATAAAATATCACAAGCAGGAATTGAGATGGACCTTGAAAAAATAAGGGTGATCCAAGGAATAACCCATTAGTTAGAAATAGTTAAAGATGTTTGGTCATTCCTTGGACACACTGGCTACTACCAGTGATTCATAGAGAATTTCTCTAAGATTGCAAAACTATTGGTTGAACTAAAAAATAAAGATGCTCCTTTTGTTTGAACTTGGAATGTGAAAAAGTATTCCAACACTTAAAAGAAAAGCTTGTGGAAACTCCAATTCTACAAGAACTTGACTAATCTAGACTATTTCATATCATGATAGATGCATCGAATTATGCTTTGGGAGTTGTGTTGATGTAATTAGATGATAAGAGACATTCATACTACATCCACTATGTCAACCAAAGCATTGTGGATGCACAATTGAACTACACCACTACAAAAAAAGAATTGACAGCAGTGGTGTTTGCTCTAGAGAAGTTTAGGCACTATGTGCTTAGATACATGGTGTTTGTGCACACAAACCACATTTCCATCCACTTTCTAATGAATAAGCCAACAATGATCCCTCGTGTCATATAGTGGCTAGTGATCTTGCAGGAGTTTGATCATACAATGATAGATTGGAAAGGCACCTAAGAATGTGGTCACTGATCACTTGTCTTGGCTATGATGGGATGACAAAGAGGAAGAAAGCCCATTATCCAATATGTTTTCTAATGAACTTCTCTTTTCTATAGCAATAACTAAACAAATTCCTAATGAGCCAAAATGGTATGATAAAATTCTCACCTATCTTCTCACTCAGGAGATGCCACAAAGGTTGGACCATTGAAGGAGGTAATAGTTTCTTCACCAGGTAAAGCTATGAACACCTCTACAAGGAGTGTGCTAATGGCCTAGTTTGTCAATGTGTCCCTGATGCTGATCAACTACATGTGCTCTAAGATGCTCATATAGGTCCTTGTGGATGACACTATGCTAAGAGATGCATAATCATTAAAATCCTGATGGCATGGTACTATTGGCCAACACTCTTCAATGATGCTCACCATTTCGTTTGCACTTGTGAATGATGCTAATGAGATGGTGGAATGACTACTTGAATGGAGGGACCTCAACAATGAATTCAACCTTTAGAACCATTAAACATTTTGGTCATTGATTTCATGGGTCCCATCATGCCCATGTAAAATAAAACGACATACATCATAGTCACTATTGACTATTGTATGAAATGGGTAGAAGAAGCAACCATCATCGACTGTACATTTTCTACTACTACTTGGTTTGTACAACAAAACATTATAAATAAGTTTGGTATGCCATGTGCATTAATTTTTGACAATGAAACTCATTTTATAGGCATTACTTTTTGGAAGCTTATGTAATGCTTGGGGCTTGAACACAAACTCACAACACCTTACCATCCCCAAGCTAATGGTCAAGCTGAGGTTATGAATAGGGAAATCACAAGAATACTAACAAGAATTGTTAGCAAGTATAGAAAGGACTGGAGCATAAAACTTAATTATTCCCTTTGGATCTATTGCTCAACTTGGAAACTTCTTATAGGCTACACTTCCCATGAGCTTATGTACAGCAAACTACCAATACTTCCTATTCAATCTAAACTCTATACATTTTCAATGACTTGTGACCATGACCTTGACTTATGTTTAGCCCAAAAAAAAGACTAATGAATCTCAACCTGCTAGAAGAAAATCAATTAGTAGCCTTATCATCTGATGAGTTGCACAAGGCTTATAACAAAAAACATCATGACCTAAAAATTAGAAAAGTTAAATTTCAACCAAGAGACAAGGTTCTCTACTAGAACCCCACACATGTACCTCAATGAACTAAGTTTAAAACATTGTGGAAGGGACCCTATATCATTTATGAAGCTTTTCCTTCAGTAGCCATGATGATCTATAAACCTGAGAGCCCAAAGAAGAAACAGCTGATCAACATTCAAAAAATCAAACCTTTCCATGAACATAAGCTAGCTAACACAACAAGAACCTCATCAAAAGAACAACCACACTCCATATTTTGAATCTCCTTCTTTCAACTTAGTCATGGGGGAGATGGTCACCCATGCTAACCATTCAAGCAGCTCCTTAGTTTTTCAACTTTTTTTTTTACACATTTTTTATTTTACAACTTTTTGTTTTACATGTTCCTTATTTTAAATCTTTTTATTTTTATGTTATTAAACTTTTTAAATTTTTGTCTTACACTGTCATTAGTACATTTGATATTTCTTGAATAATTTACACCTTCTTCTATATTTTCTTTTATTTGGTGTGATTTTCTAAATTTTTGTTAATAAGTGCCAAGTACAATGGTAATGCTTTACTTAATGGTGGTATGTACTATTTTTATTATTTTATTGTTGGTGTCTAGTTTCTAGCTTTGAATTTTGTTATAGATAATTAGGACATGGTTTCCTTTTTATGTAATAGGTAGTGAGTCCAAAACATCCATCAATCCACACACTCTATGGTTTTCCTTGTTTTGGGAAAGTGTAATCCCTTTTTCATTAATCAAACTTTAATAAATTTTTGACTTTGGTAGTTTCTAGAATTGGGAAGGATTCAAAGGTTTGAATAGTGTGTGGCTTTAATGGGATTCGGTATTCTTTGTACTTTTTTTTTTGCCTAGGAGCATGTGTGTTTCCATGAATTTCTTACCATTTCGTGCCAATCAATAAAGGAAGTTGAATAAGTCCTTGCATGGTGTGGTTCTCATAAAAAAATGATGAGAATTCAAAGCATACCCCTTGGATAAAATAAATGCATACATCCTCACATGATGTGGTTCTCATCAAGAAAAAAAATAAGGATTCAAAGCACACCCCTTGAACAAAATAAAAATATGTGCATGGTATGGTTCCCATTCCAAAAAAACAACAATGGGAATTCAAAACACACCCCTTAGACAGAATAAATGGGCTATAAGCACTAGTTATGGGACTTGTCTCCTTTAACTAAGGACCTTTCTTACTTCCTACTTCTTCTTTGATTTGGAATAGTGGTTGTTCTATGGGAGCACTCTTGTGTCTCAAGGGATGGATTGGTCTTAGAATGTCAATGCAAATCCAGTGAAAGTGGTTGATTGTGGTCTAGATTAAGGATGGATCCTATCAAGTCATTTAACAGCAAAATCCACAAGGGACTTCATGTGACCATGATTAGGAACTCCATTTCACTCTCTCTTTCATCCATCTATGCTTTCCATGTTCCACTTCACTACTATTTTCATGTTTTGGTTCGATGTCCTAGTTTGATATGTTAAAATTCTTAGTTAGTTACTTCTGGGTTTTTGTACTTAACCTTTTGTAATCATTAATCATCCATGGAGCCCACGAACTGTTTGGTTTGAATTTATGCAAGGGCATAAAAGGCTTGTGTCTACTTTGGGAGGATCCACTTGCATATCTTTTTTTTTGGATTAGTTAAGTTCTTTACCCTTAGACATTTCTAAAATCAAATTCTTTCTATTTACCCCATCAATGACATCCACTTTTACACATCTTCATAATAATTTTTAGTGAATTCTTCTTTTCATTATTGTGAATTCTTATATTCTCTTCAAATATTTCATTATATTAAACTCTTTAAAATTTAATGAAATGCTTATCTATTTTACCCTATCTATTGACCTTCTCGCTAACACTATCAAAGAACCCAATATACCACAATCATAACTTAGCTGAGTGTAACCACTAATGAGACAAGGCATTTAACAATTATGTGTTACACAATGCATACTAATTCATGATTCCATTGTGATTGTAGTGGGAAGCATGGACTAGAAGTAGGACTATCTTCACTATGAATGATATAGTAATACCACACAATGAGGACCATTCTTGATCAAAGAATCTCCTCTCTCTCTCTCTCATTCTCCTGTTGCCAAGAGGTGTTGGATGTCAATATTCTCTATGGTATTCATTCCTATTCTCATGAACACCCAATTTTGTACAAATTATAATTCCATACACTTGGGCATTCAAAGTCTATATGTCTATCTCATTTGAGTAAGTTTTTCATGTCAATTAATAATCCCATACCTACCTAATATGTAATATTGTAAGAAACTTGTTCCTCTTCTTCACTCAAGGATGAGGTTTCATTTAGTTGTGGGGGTATGTTGAATCACCATTTTGTGTTGGTCACAACATCATGTATGCAACGTTGGGGCCTACATCCAATGATGAGGTATATATCCTAAGTCTATAAATACTGTGCCTAGGCCTCAGTTTTGACAAGTAATTCATTAGTTAGTTTTTAGTTTTCAAGCAAGGTAGCAAAGCTCTTGCTCTTGTCTATAAAGTGTGCCCATAGAAGGAGTCTAAAGTGTGTAGAATTCTTTATTCGAGAACTAATGTACCTGAGCATAACAATGTAATGGGAATAAAATAAATTCTTTTGACAATCCTTGTAGCACTGAGAATAGCTTAATATTTTCTTTAATGCATTCCACTTTCTTGTTCTTTACTTTAACGGATTTAATTAAGTAATTTAATTCTAGCAGTTAATGAACATGAGCATGACCACTTCAAGCATTCATATAGTACACGGTAACCCAACAATGCTTAACATTTGGTAGCCCAGCAGTGCTATATATGTTCAGGATGTGTCTAGGAAAGTGGAATGGTTACTTGTGTTAGGCTAGCTAGGAAATAGATATTAGTTTCAATCTACTCTACCCTTATTCTTGTTGTAGGTGATTACATCCATAAAATATAAAATGATAAAAATTCATATACCTCAATTACACTTAAACCATACCCTTGAACCTTAGAAGTGTAGTTGGGAAGACAACGAATGTTCTCAATGCCATTTCACTTCCTAGAGGAACTATTGTATGAGATAACTATAGGTCCACGGAATTTGACCAGATCATGCCTAACACCTTAGTGATTCATATGGTTGGACGTAGGAGTACCTAGGTAAGACAATGAATGTTCTCAATGCCATTTCACTTCCTAGAGGAACTACTGTATGAGATAACTGTAGGTCCACATAATTTGACTAGATCATGCCTAACACCTTAGTGATTCATATGGTTGGGCATAGGAGTACCTCACCACTTATCAACCACCTAAGGCTATCTGATCTTCTCAACCATTCTCATGCCATCAAAGGACATGCTGTCAAATTTTGAGTAGTCATGTCATGGTGTTCAATTTTGTGTCATGAACACCAAAATTTTTATAATTTGCTGATATGTACACTTAGGCACTTAGTTTTGTTATGTTAGTTTGTTATGTTAAGAGTTGTTCAATAATCCCATACCTTTCCAATTTTGTAAAGAAAGTTGAGGACAAGTTTTCATTCAATTTTGGGGGTATGATGAGTGTCAAAGTGTTGCATGGATAGACTACCGTTGATGTGGCATTGTCAATGGGCCCCCATTAATGTGGCCTCATCAATGGACCCCTATTGATGTAGCCTCATCTACTTAATGTTGCCCCATCGATAGGGCCATGTCAATGTAGTGTTTCCTACATCTATGGGGCCCTATTGATGCATCCCAACAATAAAGAAAACTATAAATATGGGTTCACCACCATGTTTATGGGGAGTGATGTGATAGTTGTAGTAGAAATCTTACAATTTTTCCATTTAAAAGTTAGAATATTTCTCTAAGTGTCTGTTGGCACATTTGGCCATTTCATGGAATAGTAAGACTCATTTTAAATGTTATTGAAAGAATGGGAGAGTGTAAGTGTGCTATTTCATACCATGAGATCTAAGGGAGACCATAATATTATTGGTGGAAATAATGATGCACAATAAGGAATAAATATTGCAAGAGATAATGTGGCAATAAAGAATGAATTAACAAGCAAGGAATTTTTCATTGTCAGAAATATGTTCAGGAATCGATCATTTAGGTACTGGCAAAAAAATGAAAGGAGGAAACTGGAGTTGAAAATTAAGAATTTAAAATCCTTGTTAACTATTGTTTAGTTCACGTTTGGCCCTGCCTTGTAAAAATACTCTGCCGGGAAGCGTCATTTTCCAAAAAAAGTCAGCGCGACACTAGAAGTGTTCTTCTCAACCTGAAAATATCAGGCACAACTGGATTATTATTAGAATCGTTTGTGAAATGGCTCCGAAATGGCTCTGATCGGTGTCAATGGTCTTGGTGGCAGCATAAACCACCCATCCAACATTCAAGGCATTCATTTTTCCTTTTCTTCCTACCGTGAACGCAGCCAACAGGTCTACTTCTTTGTTGCCGCCAACGCCGATGTTGTTCAGGATGTGAATTTCAAAGTGGACGCAGGGAGGCTCTAGCCGGGGATAGTACGTACCGACACTCCTGCGATTCTGTGGATTCAAACCCTGGAATGGAAAAAATTGCCAAGAAGATCCGGCCCGTTCACACTAAAACCCTCAAATCTGAACCTACGTTTTAATCCTTATTATTCCGTGCGCATCTGCAAAAATGATCACCTTCATCCCGTGTAAAGGTCTAGCTGTGATTGCATTGTAAAATCCATGGGCTGAAAACAAAGGCTGCAAACAAAAAAATTAGTTCCAACGACAGGCGCGTTTCTAGCTCGTCCCTGTAACTTCCAATAATTTGTGCATGTTATTTCCTCGCCTAAAAAGTTTTTTGTTTCCTTCCGAAGGACTCATTTCAAATTTTTAGGCGGTATGTCATTCACTCCACCTGGAACCTACCTTCCAAAACAGCAGTCACACCCAATGTCGATGCCTTTGGTATCGCATACCAGTCCGATGAGTACGGCGACAAAGACACAGAGGCACATCAATACAAGTGTCAGGAGATATTTTGGGCCGATGCTGGTAAACCGAAGTTGTAGTTTATCAAATAAAATTTTAAAATAATCACAAATTAACCAAATTAACCAACATATATATATATATATATATATACCCATAGTGTGAAGTACCCATAGTGTGAAGCCTTGGTTTAAAAATTTTGGGGTCTCATACATCAGTCATAAATATAATTTACTACCCATAAAAATATTTGCAATATTGATATTTAAATATTTA
>MNCI01026476.1:613463-642105 GCA_015680685.1 Gnetum montanum
AAAATAATAAATGCATAAATAAATCATTAATCTATTCTAAGTGCTACAAAGTTTGATCAAAAGGCTTATCTTTATTGTCATTCAAGTACAATAGTGCTCGAATAAAGATCTATATACTTTTTGACTCCTGCTATGGACACTGTTGGCGACCGTTTGGGATGCGACCGCCAACGAGTGTCCTTGAATAGGATTTAGGTGTCTGCTAGTCTCTGGCAACACCAAGGCCCAAATACCTCCAAATAAACTTAGTAGTTAATGTGAGTATGTGTGTGTGCTATTGNAAGTTATTGCTTAGTGCACCTAGTAGCATAGCGCTTGGTAATCCCAACAGTAGGTACATGGGTTTAAGACGTGTACCAAACGTTAAACCAAATGTTTATGTTAGAACTAGTTAGAGATTAGTTAGGTAGTTAAATTAAATTAGTTATTAAATTATCTCATCTCTCTACTTTAAGTACCAAGGAACATAAAACATAAAATAATAAAAATCATATTCCTTGATTACACTTAACCATACATTTGTACATCACAAGTGTAGTTGGGAACATAATGAATGACTGTTAGGGTAACGTTCACTTCCTAGAAAACTAGTGTACCGAAAGACATAGAGTTCACAAAATTTAACCAAATCACGCATGAATGCTTCATGATTCATATGGTTGGGCATAAGGGTATCCTTCACAGCTCATCACCAAGCTTGTAGATTTCTAAGTTAAGTTGTGGTAATTATGAAGCATGCAAGAGATGGGTAGAATATAGATGCTTGTGCTCTTTGTTTAACAAAATTTGAAAAGTGCTCTAAATCTCAAAAAACTAGTTCCAAAATATTAATTCCATATTTATAGGGTTAGGTTACAAAATTCAACCTTAAAGTTATGTGAACTTCATTGGGAGTTTATCTAGAGTTCATTTTGGCAAGTTTGATCACAGACTAGGAAATGCTAATTATTAGATAGGTGATGCTGACACTAATGTGAGTGTTAGTGTGACTAAGAGTTCAAAAATTCTTTCTAGATTTTTCATATTTGTAGTTCCAAGCCTCTTCGATTCAATTTGATGTCAAAATTGATTTCTAATCATGCTGTTATAATTCCTAGGAGCTTGGGAGTTTAGGGGATGATGTCAAATGTTGATTAAGAAGGTTAAAGATGGCATTGTAAAGGTTCAAGGATGTTGGTACTAATGTTGACGTTGATGCTAGTGTTAACCAGGGACTTTGAAAAAGTTAAAAAATTTTCTAATCTTCATCTTAAGCATTCTAGATGTCCAAAATAAGATCTAAATGAGCCAAAATGATGCTTGCAGAACCTTGAGAAGCTTCTGGACTAATGGAATGCTATTAATTGTTGAACTTGATGGCTTTGTGAGGATGATGATACTAGCATGTTAACATTAACACTAATCCTAATGTTAGAGTTAGTGTTACCTATAACAGTTCTACAAATTTTCATCCTACTTCCTAAGGCTACCTAAAAATAAGCTAAAACTAGCTTTTGGTGCATGGAAATTGATGTCTATTGGTCACTAGATAGTTTGAGAAGCCAAGAAAAGGGCTAGGATGTAGGTGACAAGTACTATGAATATAACAAGAATGAGGCTAGGGATACTAATATTGACAATAATGTTAGCATCAACCATAGCATTAGAAACATTTTCATCTATGATTCTTAGGATGAACTTGTCAAAATGCTAAAATTTGATGCCTATGATGTCGATAGTGTTGTGGGTGAGTCACTTGGAATTCTATTAAGTTAAAATAGAGGCCAAAAGATCACTTTGTTACATATGAAATAAATAGGATGGTCAAGGACTATAGCTAATATGGAAGTACTGGTCCATGAGTGACATTGATACTATGTCAACATTGACTCTAATACTTAGAAAAAGTTTTGTTTTAGAACTTTTCTAGTATCACAAAAATAATCGTTCATATGCTAGGTTATGAGATGGAATGGTCCATAGTGGTCTCTAGTCTAGAAATGTGTCTTGTGAATTGATGATCAAACTTTGATGAAACAATATCAAAACCACACTTAGTCTTGATGATTACAAAACTAAAAAAGTGGATACAACATTGTCCCTTCTTAATGGATAATTCTAAAATGTTAAAGAATAATCCATAAAAAAGAGAATGGATGTTGAATTTTTGTATCTAGGAGAGAAAAAGGGAGAAGAAAGAAGTAGAAAGGAAGAATGTTAGGATATCTTCTATACACTAGTCATAAGAATGATGTTATGCCATAAAAGGGGGCATGACTATATACTACACATAAGATGACCAAATGGATGTCATTAATGATATTCACATCCTATTCTACTTAAGCTCTTATCATACCCTTACTAAAATAGAATAAAATTTCTTAATCTTTATTAATGTGTTAATCAGAGATAGGGATTGAGATAGGAAGGCAAATTAGAGAAAGAATGGAGGAATATGAGAGAGGGAAGATAAAATATAAAAGTTGCAATATAGAAAAAGTAATAAAGTAAAGGAAAATGGAAAACATTGCCTATACATAAATATGAGTTGCTATGCCACAAAAGTGGAGCATGGCTAGATTGCACAATCTATTTACTTTTATTTTTTGACTTTTTCTTGAAGAAAAGTATGGTTATTTATATAACAAGAGGGATGAACCCCAAATCAATAATTATAATAGTAGTATCATCATGGAGGAAAGAATATTCTCTAGCAAAATAGGTAAATACCCAAACCATGAGGAAATAGAAATCAAACCATTATAAGGATCATGCATTAGCTTTGAGGGAAAATAATTCTAACCTTATTTCCAACCAACCAACTAGCCCCAACCATTCATAAAGGATATCAAAACTAAGAAATAAAAAATAGTCATATGCAACTATTAACAAGTAGTATCCAATGATATACCCACATGAATACAAATGTACATAACATCAAAGTATTTTTATTCATGTTTCAATTGATGGATGGATGTAAACTATTTTGGCCCCAACTCACCTTTATTTTGGATAAATTTCTTTATTTTTACTATTAGGAATGATTTCTTAAGTATATGGCCCCAACTATTTCTTATAAATTTTAAGGCTATACACAAATGAAATGACTAATTTTCAAGGCTATTAACATTTAATTTTCTTCGTAATTTCATGATTTTTCATATTCCTTTCTTCTCCCATTTATAGATATATCACTAGTATTAACTTTCATTCTTAAATTATTCATTCATTATTAGAATTCATTAGTATGATCAAATTATCAGGAAACTATCATATTAAATGCATTATAAATATTTTTATAACTTATTTTCTCATAGTCTAGAATTTTAGACATTCCATAATTAATACATCTAGAATACCAAAAGTCATAACTATATAAGTTAATAATTCAAGAAATTTTTTTTAACAAAATTGGTATCAAAGCTAGCCACCATGATGACCTCTCCTCTTCTTGCAATATGGTTACTACCTTATCTTTCATCATCTCCTACCAAGATGTGGTAGGAGCATGATGGACTACATCATTAGCATAGCACGCTATGCCCTCTCTTTTGCAAAGTTTTTTGATAAGGTATGAAAGGGAATTATCTTTCTTCCTCTTTCATTTTTTTTAAATTTCTTTTCTATCTCTAGATAGATAAGCTACAAAAGATTGATAGGAAATTTGCTTCTTATAGTGGCACATGCATAGGTGGAGAAGGCTATGACCTTGCTTAGCCTTACCATGGGGTTTGGGTGATAGGCTATAATTTTGAAGAAGCATGTTCCATATTTGTGAGTAGATCAAACTCCTTATGGTCCATCCTATAGTAGCACTGCACCCATTCTTTCCTAGCTTCTAGGTCTATAATGATTAATATTTTAGCTAATTTTGCCCCAGTATCATGCAAACCAAGAGCCTTCAATATGGCCTCAACTAAGCAGGAGGCTAATAAATCAAAAAATTTCACCATAATGATATCATAGTTACCATATTGTATCTACAATGTCATAGATACATTATCATATCTCATGACACATTATCATTTAAACAATATCGTAGGGTGCATGTCAAGCTATAAAAACAACAGTTAATCACATGGATCTGTAGTAGATTTCATACCATAGTAGAAGAACTCTTTTAATTTATTTTTGTAATTTTAGTTTTTAGTACTTAGTAGTGTGTGCCCACAGTGTGATGTTAAGTGATTAAATTAAGTCTTTATTCAAGTGTGATGTACTTGGACACATTGCATGATCGCAAATAAAGACCTAGATTACTTTCCATCATTGTAACAACACTTAGTTTTATTTCTACTTTCATTTAGTTTAATGTTTACTATCTTCATAGTTACTGATTTACTTTCAATGCACTTTACTATTCCTGTCATTAAGTAGTATGAGTATGACTAATCTTGAGCACTTAAGTATAGATACTTGGTAAGCCAATAGTACTATCACTTAGTACACCTAGTAGTATGGTATTTGGTAATCCCACTAGTAGTTACATGAAGTCTAAGTTGTAAACAGACGATCAAGACCAACTTCTCATCACATAGGCTAGATTAGATTCATTTACTATCACTTAAATTAAAAACCATTACTTTTAATTCATGGTAGCTAGGAGAAATATGGCCAATATAACATCATCAATCATATGCCTCATTGTGAATTAAACCATATGCATTGAATTTACTAGCTCATGTGGAAAGACAAAAATCATGAACTCTAACTAATTACTTGCATAATCACATTGCCTTGTCTACTGAATTTGACTAAGATCCTTCTTGAACACTCGTATCTCATATGGTTGGGTGTTGGATATGCCATCGCTCATCATTGGCACCATTGCTAGGGACAAGTCAATGTTATGCTAAGTAATCAATTTTCCAAAGTTCATTGTATTTGAAACTTAAAGTCAAATCTAACAACCATAAGCACACTTTTAACTCAAACTATCTAAGAAATATAACACAACTTCACATAATGATCATCCATCACCTCCCAAGGAGATAAGAAGAAGTAGTAATAGAATTTTTGATGACGAAGAATGGGGGATGCTAATGTAGACATGAATCACTTATGTTCACACTAATTCATACTGTCCAAACTTTACATTCATCTTTCATCAAGATAAGCAAATGAGGTGGAAAGACATACAAGCCAACATAGTCCTACCTCTAGAATGTGCAACATTGAACATGCTACAAATTACCGTAAATGGAATACATTTGGACCAAATTCAGGAAGGGTATTCTATGACTCAACACATGACCAGGCCTTATGAACCCATAAAAAAGTAGATGATAAGAGATGCTACCATGAAAATTAAACATATACATAGCAAAGGAAAGCAGAATAACACTTTTTTAATCTTAGAAGAACTTGATGCTAATCAATTCATTTCAAAACAACTCCACCTGAATCATGAGGAGCCTTCAAAGACACCTATCATCAAACTAGAGGAACCTATCAAAGCCCAACTTCATTCTACTCTAATAGAGACACATAAGGGGGAGGTTATTGACTCAAGATACAAGTGAGACTCTAGGCCAAGGGATCCTACTAAATCTTACAGGGAGACATACAAGAGTCATGAAAGGAGAACCAACCAGCATTGTTCTCCTGCCACCTCGTATGCCTCATCATGATCATCAAAGGACTTTCACAAGAGAAGATACAAGTATAGGAACTCTAATAGGAAAGAAAGGTGAACTCATAGCCATCATGATACATATTCTAAATACTCTAATTTAGAAGATGAAGAGTACGAAAAAAGAAGAAGAAACAAAAGAGAGGATCAAAAGGGGCATGAGCATAGAAGGGATCACCACTACAACAAAGCATACAAACCCAATCACAATAATGAACCCCTAATGGCAACCAAAAGTATGATAAATATTTAGGAAGATATCTACATACTGACTAGGAATGTGAGAGATGGCCAAATCAAATGGCTAGATATGAACAATATGCCATAATTTGAAGGTGGTTATAACAATGATCCCCAACATCACCTTAAAGCATTCCACAATGTCTATTTCTTTTAGAACTTAGAGAGTGAATGATAGAAATTAAAGCTATTTTCTAGAACACTTGTGAAGGAACTGGAAAGTTGGTATAGGTTACTAGAACCTAAATCCATTAGACATTGGAGTACCATGCTTGAAATCTTTAATGATAAATAGTAGACCTATTCACAAGTGTCAATTCTAAGAAAACAAATCTATAACTAGAAAAAAGAAACTCAAAAAACCATTGATGTGGTAATGAATAGATATTAATTTTTGTTACATAGATGTGCAGGCCACGAATGTTTATTAAAGGAATAGCTTAGGCACATCATAGATGGGCTGAGAAGTAAAATCAAAGAGACCTTGGGGTTTAGCCCCAAGGAAAATTATATGAACTGACCATCCATCACATTCAAGGACTAATTGATCAAGTGGCAAAATAAGAAGATGAAATTAGAAAACGATAATTAGCTAAAGAGTAGAATAGGGATCCATCAATAAGAAAGAGAGATGCATGGGTGTGTGATACCCAAGAGGAAAAAACGTTGGACAAGGAAATTCAAAAAGAGATGCTACCAATCCAAAAATCTATTGCCAATGTAATAGCACAAGTAGCAAAAATGTGGGATTTAGTTGATGAAAGGTGTACTACAATGCTAAAGATTATGGAGGAAACAATAGAGAAAGCCTTCGCAACAGGCAAAGAAAAAGGAAAGAAGAGAGAACTTGGAAGCAAAGGTAAAGTTTCTTCAATAGCTAAGGTGTCATATACGAGCTCTACAAATGATTAAGGTTGTACTATGTGTTAGTATGAACATCCTAAAGGATGTTGTCTAGTTGTGACACATCTACAAGAAATAGGGGCATATGCACTTACTCCCAAACTTGTTTAGAAACATATTCCCAAATGGTTACCTTATTTTCAAGGTAAGTACAAACAGCAACCTCAACTAATGTACTATCCTAGTGGAGCCTTACCACAACTGTAGGAGTAATACCACCAGCAATGGCAATAGCCTCAAGTGTGGGCCAAGCCACTGCCTTTCCAATAGTATCCATATCGACAGCCTAACCCTTATGGATACTATGTCCAATAACTTGTCTCATCAACAAATGCTACTATTTAAAATCCATGGTATTATCCACTAGAATATCATTAGCTAACATCACCAAGGACCAATTTAGACTTATACATGCATCCACAACCAACTGATTTTTCAAATCCCAATCCAATTCCTTTTCCACCAGTGCCACCATCCATGATGCAAGGAGAGTTGTCATCACAACTATAGAAAAAGAGAGCTGTAAAGGTAGTAAATATACAAGTGGAAGATCTCACCAGCAATGCTCAAGGCTAAATAAAGAAATGTCCTTTCTTTAGGACAATTCCAAAGAAGGCTAGTAGAATTTGAACTTTAATGAGACCATCTTCTTTTGAAACAAATCTTCTCATTGTTAATAAGCTTCCATCTTCATCCAATTCAAATGTTCAAACTATCATGCTTACTGAAATCATTCCAAAATGGATCAAGGTAGGTCCACTCCTAAGAAGAGAATTGATCTAGGAATTCCTTTAATTTATCTATTAATAGCTAGGAATTTACCATTCAAGGCTCTATGGTAAGACAACTCATGTTCTAATTTTTGCAATCTTTTCTAATCCCATTTCATCTCACTATTTGAATAATCATAACTAATGATTTTATGCAACATAGAGATATTTTTCCAACTTAGTGGTACTTATATGTGTATTATTCTAAATAGGTATGCATTACATTCAACTCCTTAAGTGCCTAAGGACACATTTATGCATGGTTATATAAGGGCATTAAGAGCTAAAGCTGGCTTTGGGGAGAACCCACTTGTATAGCTATTGTATCTTATTATTGCCAAGTAATTCCACATCATCTTGAGCTTTCTAATTCCAATAAATGACAATAAACACTTTCCATATCATTCACACTATCTGTTCCAATGACACAACATAATTTTCTATCTCATTCATTCCATTAACACCTCATACACTTTCATAACCTGAGATTCCTTAATCATATATTTTCAATTGTTATTTTTCACAACTAAAGCATCATCTCCATTTTAGGACCATTTCAACATCATGTATATCTTCAAACCATTTGATAAGACTCAATTCTTCCCGAAAACACCTTAAGAAAAATTGATTTATTCTAAGTTGACATTGTAGTTATGATATTGTAGGCACCTATGATATCACAATTACAATGTCATATTTATGATATCACACTCATAAAAACTATATATAGCATAGGGGAGTTAGAAAAAAGTTTCAATTTGATTTTCATAAAAGATGAATTGTTGTCGATTTTTCTTTAACACTCAATGCTCTAACACCCCATCTTCTACTACCCATAACTTATGAATTCTTGCTCCAATTTTAGTGATTTTCAAATCTATGTGATCTTGGAGTGCTCATCTTAGTTTTGGGGGAGGATGTTTTTGAAAATTGCTAATGACGAGAAGGTATTATAAGGGTAAGTATAAGGGGACATATTACGAATTTTTAAACTAAATTGCTTATGCTAAGTCTAAAAAAACTTTAAGAAGACTTATAATTGATCATACCACTCATTTTACATCATAGAAAAGTACTAATACGGTTGATCTTGAAAAATTTCCTAACTTTGCAATCATAATGAACTAAGAACTTGATATAACTAAGGTCATGAGTAAGGTACCAAATTGTTGCTCATTTATGAAAATACTTTAGTAATTTGAAAATCTTGATTAATTGTAGATGGTTCCAAAAAGAGGTACACAAGGAGAACTTCCAAGACTAGCAAGCAAAATATCATGAGGTAGAAGAGGACAAGTGAGCAAGCAAAACCTGCAAGAAGAATAAGAAGTGCAAGAGGCACAATCCTTCAGTATTCATCAACAAACTCCTACCATGGAGCAATCTACTCAAGTAGAAGTAGATATTTCACAAGAGCCTATCTAGTGATAGCAACTCACACTATCACCTGAATGCCTTCAAGTTATTCAGAAAAAATCCATCATGTTGACAATAATTATAGAACTGAACTTTGATCCATTTCTAGAGTTTTCTCTACAAGGTGTTAAGGTCCAACTTCAGTCATCTCCTTTGTGGCCTACTTTAATAAATGGGTAGTAATATTTAGGAGAAACACTCCAGTTTTCGCAAAATTGACAAGTAAATGCTATAGTAAAAATTGAAAGGATCTCAATGTCTTACTCAATTAAGGTAAGTGCAGAGGTCCTAAAAGTGCCCAATGAAGGAGCAGAGGTGGCATAGATATTAACAAGATCTAACAAAAATGCCAGGCAGCTATGGTTGTAACAAGCATATGGCAAGGACAATAAAGAATATAGTGAACTAACTACAAAATAAAAGATCAGTTTCAAAATTGGTACTTATCATTTTTTTTCCTACAAAGAGATTGAACCAAATTTCTACATATGCAACTAGAGGTAGCATAATATTAATGGGAAAGTTCAATGCAAACATCACTCACCTCTACTTCATAAAAATACAAAGGTGCTTAAAGTTAAAAAAGGCAAGGAAGATAACACTTCCATTTCCTTTCCTTAACTAGAAGTTATGAAAATAAGCAAACATCCTACGGTATACAAATGATGCATTAAGAAAGGTAGAGAATGCTTCCTATGTTGAAATGCTCAAGCCAATACCTCCGAAAAAGGACCAAATAGAAGAACAACCAAGCACTAGGGAGACTACCCAAACCATAAGATAACAATAGTAGAAATTACAAGTTCTGCCACTACCACTACAAGATTATAGACCTTCAATGAGTCATTTGCAGCAAATTGCAAAAATCATCAGTTGGGAAAGTAAGGAAAAGGCTAATCTATTCAAAGTAATTAATGATGTAGTTAGGTCAACCATCTCAACAAATCCTTCCAATGGACAAATATCATTACAGTTAGGAGGAAAGGCCCAGTGGTCATAGTAGATTTTCAAGAATGCTGCATCATTCCAAGTGATGCTTGAATCTGGAGAAGAAGTCACAATTGTGGTCATGCAACACCATGATACAACAAGAGCTATAGAAGTGATCATGGATCCCATTAAAGAATCTTTCAATGTACATGTGCCAGCAGCTAATATTTTTGGAACTAAAGATGCTCAAATGTTAGCTGGTACCTCTATGGCTCCTACAAAACATGAAGATGTGTTAGATAGACTACTACAAATAGGATAGGTTATGATAAATCTATTTGACATTCCTAGTGATGTCACTGAAACACAATCCAAATTGATTACCACAAAGGAAAAAATGATCAAGACCAAAACTTGAGTAGAGCATGCTAAGAATGAGCTTCAAAAGCTCATAACCCTGAGAGTAGAAAGAAGAGGTCCAACTTAGCTCATTGCACCAAAACATCTAGCGTAATTTAGAATTGAGCACGTCAATTACCTCCTTAAGAAAAATATAGAGATGGAGAAAGAGAAAGAAATGATAGTATGGGATGCTTCAGCAGCCATAGCCCAAACATATGCCCATGATAAAGCACTTGTTTCCTTACAAGAGGAAAATAAAAAATCTCATTGCTGATAACATGTAGTTGACCATTGTTGTAATACAAAAGAATATTTTAAAAGAAAGCATCCACCAACTAAGGGAATAATTGGTGACAGTCAACCAAGATATGAGCTAGCTTACAACAGAAAAAAGAACCCTCTTCATGATGGACGTACATGTCATCTGACTAAAGTTAGCCATCAAAATTGATGCATGGCAGAATGAGGCAAAGAAACATGAATAGCTCACGGGACACTTCCAATATCAAGCGGGAATGTATAAACAAATCAATGAGAAAGAGATCTCGATGGTGAAGGCTAACATTAATTCCATGTTAGCACAAAATCCATAATGATAATCCATCTTGGACAACATGGCCCACACCTACAAAGAGGAAGAAAAAAAAAGACCTGCAAATAGAGGACTTATAAGAATACATGAGTTTAGGAAACCTCCATTATGTTAACTTAGCCATGTTGATAGCAGGTAGATCTAGAAGTGAGCTAAAACAACAAGTAGTAGCCATGTACACCTTGTACGAGAAAGATTTTGTAGATTGTAAAGATGCTTTACAAAAACTTCAAGTAGCAAACTTAGAGCTAGAGGCAATTAAGGCTAGCTACTAGGGATAAAAAGATGTAGTAGTGAACCTGGTTAGAAGGTTGATAAATTATCATGAATTAAGAGAGAAGGCTGAAGCTTTTGAAGAAGGAAGATGATAGTTTGTAGCATGGTATTCTAAAGCTAATGAGATGTTTCTACAATTTCCATGTCTGTAGAATGTGCTAACTCCATTAAATATTAGTTCATTAACATGGATGGTTCATGATCCAAGAACAAAAGAGGAGAAATTATAGGTGCTCCTAAAATGCTATCAATTTTAGAAGCCTAACAACAAGAGGAAGCAACCAACGGAAGAGCCACCACCACCTAGAACAACATAAGGCTACATCCAGCTTCAACAAATTTTGATTTTACATTGTAAAGTTTATCATGTTATAAATGTCTCATTTTTGTAAAACACCACTACAACACTTAAGAGCAATGTATCAAGTAGTTAGTGTCATATAAATCTCCCTACCGATTTTGTAAGAGGCTCTATCCTCATTTTAAACTTAAGGATGAAGTTTTAATTAGTTTTGGGGGTATGATAAATCTAAATTTTTCACCACAAAAATATTGTAGTTATGATATCATATCTACAATGTTGTAGATACATTATCATATAAATGGTATTATAAGATGTGTGTTAGCCTATAAAAGCAACACTTAGGCATAGAGATCCAAAGTAGGTGTGATACCATAGTAGTAGAACTCTTTTAGTTTGTTTTTGTAATTTTGGGTTTCAATACTTAGTAGTATGTGCCCTTAGTATGATGTTAAGTGATTGAATGAAGTCTTTATTCAAGTGTGATATACTTAGATGCATTGTATGACCAAAAATAAAGACTGAGATTACTTTTCATTATTATAGCAACACTTAGTTTTATTTATGCATTCATTTAGTTTAATGTTTACTATTTTCATAATTACTAATTTACTTTCAATGCACTTTACTATTCCTATCATTAAGTGAAATGAGTATGACTGATCTTGAGCACTTAAGTGTAGCTACTTAGTAACCTAATAGTATTATCACTTGGTTCTCCTAGTATTGTGGTACTTGGTAATCCCAACAATAGTTATATGAAGTCCAAGGTGTGCTTGAAAGATCAAGATTGGTTGCTCATCACATAGGCTAGATTAGATTTGTTTACTATCACTTAGATATGAAACTATTGATTTTACTTCATGTTAGCCAAGAGAAATATGGCCAATACAACATCATCTATCATATGCCTCATCATGAGTTAAACGATATGCATTGAATTTACTAGCTCACATGGGAAGATAATGATCATGAACTCTAACCAATTACTAGCATAATCCCATTACCCTTCCTACAAAATTTTATGGGGATCATGCATGAATATGTGTATCTTGTATGGATGGGTGTTGGATACTTTACCACTCATTAGAGATAGTGATATCCTTGATTTTAACTAATGTGTCTCCCTTTCAATTATTCCAAAATAGATAGGTCTTCCCCATTTACCATTCTCCACTGGAGGAGAGAATAGACCACATACGAAACCCCTCTAGTTGAGTGTAGACTTCCTTGTGCATCAACTCCAAGAAGAATCCAAAGTTTAATTCTTAAAAAACCAAACTCTAAACCTCTTCATTTAGATCTATTCTAAGTAGGCCTCCATTAATGTGACCTCACGGTTAGGTCTTGGTCTTGGAGCCTCATCTTGCCTAGATTGGCTAGTTTCTACTGTCAAAATATATAGAATAGATTCTACTTCAAGCATCTCTCAAAGATGTCTTGTTACATATGTTGCTTTAACCTCTTATTCCTGAGGTTGTTATGGTTGTTGTTGGTTCCTTCCTCATCATGGATGCTTCTTTCTCAATTGGAAAGGTCCTCCTACTGGTGCTCCCCTCTTTGATATCATCTACAATCACAAACGTAACTATGGATTAGCATTTCAATTCATTATCCTTAGTTCTTTTGGTATCCTTTTCATTAGATAAGCTTATTCTTAGGTCTATTAATGATCATGGTAAGTTTATTATTTTATTAATTGGCTACCAGAGTTTTTTTGTGATGTTTAACCCTATCTATGATGAATATTTTAATATTATTTTAATGGTTAGATCTTGGGAAGCTAGAAAAATTCTAAAAAAAATTCTATCATAAACCAAAGGTGTGTGGATCCCATAATGTAAAGTGTACCTTCAATAGCTTGAGGATTGAAGAATGAGGTGAAATGGATGAGCAATTTGCAAGTTAGAGTGCTTAAAAGGTCTCAAGGCTCTAAAAATTACAAAAACTCCTCTCTCATTTGAAGGCAAATTATGGAAAAATGGCTAAGTGTCATGCATATTTAAAGTGTTTTTATGATGCATTGATAGGAATGCATCGACACATCAAGCTATGTCAATGGGGATGCATCAATGTAATTATTTAAAGTGATTTTTCACAATTAAAACACTAAGTGGTTTGGAAAATTTTGAGTATGAAACAAGAGCCCAAAGGGGGATAGAAAAGCCTAGAAGGATGCAAAAAAATAAAAGAGGATATGAGATTTGCTGGGAAGAGGAGATTTGGATGAAAAAATTGTTGAGGTAGTACAAAATTGGATGTTTATGCAATGAAATGATGGGATCAATCATGAAATGACCAAGGGGTATGCAAGTGGATCCTCCCCAAACAAGGCTCATACCATTGATACCCTTGCATGCCCTCATCCCAAGGAGCCTATAGGAACCAAGAATGAGCAATCATCGTGGATAGTAAGAAATCGAATCCACTCTAGAGATCATCAAAGGATTATGACATACCATAATAGACACATTAGTTTATCATGCTAGGAGGTAGTGAGATGGTGGATGACAAGGGTAGAGGGATGAAAGAGAGAGAGAATGGTAATGGAGTCTCACATCCTAGTTACATTAAGTCATTATGGAGTGTGTGATTAAAATGAATAGATATTGTCTAATCCTTAATTAGAAATAAGTCCATTCTCATTCAGTGACTTTGCATTATCATATTCTAACTGTTTAACCAACAAGAGTTCATGACCACTACCAAAGATCAAACACCACTCCAAGTATAGAAGAAAAGAGAAGCAAGAAGATAAGAAGGACCTTAGTTAGAGGGGTGTCTTTAGGCATGGATAACATGTCTTTCCAACCCCATAACCAATGCTTGTAGCCCATGATTATTTCTAAGGGATGTGCTTTGAATTTCCATATATATTTTTTAATGTTTTTCTTTTTTTTTCTTCATGGGAACCACACTGTGCAAAGACATGCTTCCTATTATTGGTTGACAATAGGAGTCGTGAGAGACCAATGAGAATATCCATAAAACTCAAGAAGGAAGTTAGGTACGAAAGGTGACAAATCCCCTTGAAGTCATACCCTTGTCCATTCCACTTGGTCCCTTCCAAGTCTATTAAGTACCTAGAGCATTGATTCTTTTTAAGTTGTGATTAGGAAAGAATCTCATGCTTTCAAGATAAAAAAATGCCATGGAATTTAGTGGAGTGGATGAATGATGTGGATTCATTGCCTAGTACCATTAGAAAAGTAATTCTTCATCAATTTATCTCATAATCCTAAGGCAAAATGTAATTATTGAATAACCAATCCAAACATGAAATACAATATGAACTAAACTTTCAATAGTAGAAGTAGCTTGTGGCAAAAGCACAAGATTCCTAATGAATAAAAAATAAGAAAAAAACATGTAAGGAAAGTTAATCAAAGTGAAATATATAAAATAAAGTGAAAAATATTCAAAAAATTTGAAAACATCGGTATAATAATGTAAAACAAAAATTTATAAAATAAAGTATCCTTTACAAAATCTTAACATGGATGGCCATCTCCCCCATGACTAAGTTGGAAGGAGGAGATCCAAAAGATAGAACATGCTCATCCATTAGTTGGGGTATCCATGTTACTAGTTAACTTTGGTTCAAGGAAAGGTTTCACTTGTTGAATGTTTACTAGCAACCACTTGTCTGGGCTAAAAGGATGGTAAATCATCATGGCCCTGGAAGGAAAAGTTGCATGAATAATATAAGGTCCTTTCCATAGTGTCTTAAATTTTTTTTGTTATGGTACATGCATAGGATTCTAGTAAAGAACCTTATCTCCTAATTAAAACTTAACTATTCTTATCCTTTAATCATGATGTTGTTTGGTGTGTGCCTTGTGCACTTCATTTATGGACAAGGCTACTAATTGATTTTCATCTAGTATATTCAATGTCATTAATCATTCTCTTTGTGCTATAGTTAGATCGAGGTTAAGTTCACAAGCCATTAAAAGTGTAGGAAGCTCTACTTGGATTAAAAGAGTTCGTATTTTTCTATACACTAACTCATAAAGAGAATAATTGATAGGAAGTTTTCAAGTTGACCAATAAGTCCATAGAGCATTCTTAAGTTTTTTGTTCCAATATTTCCTATATTTACTAATAGTGCATGTTAGTATCCTAGTTATATCCCTATTTGTGAATTCTGCTTGACTATTGCCTTTAGGATGGTATGGAGTTTTTAGTTTGTGTTTCATTTGAAGCTTCATCCATGCTTAACACAACTTTTTCTACTACTTTTGAAACTCATATGATAGTTGCATCTATCACTTCAGAATCATGCTATAAGAAAGACAAACATCACATCCTCTATATTTAGTTGGATAGGCTATTTTTAACTAGTTCCATTATCAAAAATAAGTTCCCTTGGCAAACCAAAATTATGTATCACATTCTATTGTACAAACCTTGCCATTGTAGAGGATGAATAGTCAACTATTGTAGTAGCTTTAGCCCATTTGGTATAGTTGTTAACTACTTTGATGATGTACGCATTTCCATTGGACATGGGGTTGATGGATCCCATGAAATTAATGTTCTAGAATGCTCTAGTGGTTGAATTTGCTATTGGGACCCTTCCATCCATACAGTCATTCCTCCATCTCGTTGACAACATTTACACAAATGAAAGAACTGATGAGCATCGTTGAAGATGGTTAGCCAATAATATCCTACCATGAGGATTTTAATAGTCATCCTTTTTCCCAACATAAAGACCCATACATGGACCTTCATAAGCATTTTGGAGGATTCTAAGTTGATCATTATTGATCATGCACCATCATATGAAGATATCAACATAAATCTTGTAAAGGTTAGCCCTAATTTACATGTAGTGTTTGGCTTGCTGAAGAAAATGTTGTTTCTTCCTGTTATCCCATTCTTGTGTCATCTCCTAAAGTGAGTAGATAAGAGAGGAAGTCCTTATACCAATCAGTACCTTTAGGAATTTTCATTTCAATAGTTTTGGCAAAGAGGAGTTCATCTAGAAATTGGTTGGATAAAGACCCCTCATGCTCTTTGTGGTCCTATCGTAACTGAGACAAATGGTTAGTAACCATGTTCTTGGTTCCCTTTTTGTTGACCATGGTAAGATTGAACTGCTATAGGATTACTAGCCACTATATGACATGATAAGTCACCATTGGTTTATTCATAAGGAAACAAATAACATTGTGGTATTTCTACAAAAAAAACCTGATATCCAAGCACATAGTGCTTGAATTTTTTTAAAGCATCCACCACTACCATGAGCTCTTTCTTTGTGGTGTTGTTGTTTAATTGTGTACCCACAATGCTTCA
This sequence comes from Gnetum montanum, assembly GCA_015680685.1. Classification (NCBI taxonomy): domain Eukaryota; kingdom Viridiplantae; phylum Streptophyta; class Gnetopsida; order Gnetales; family Gnetaceae; genus Gnetum; species Gnetum montanum. Next base: position 630,209 of record MNCI01026476.1, read on the forward strand.
GCTTGCATAATGGACATAGTAAGGATGTTTTTGATCATCCAATTATGTAAGAATAGCCCTTAAAGCATATTTAAATGTATCAGTCATAATTTAAAATGGTCTAGACTAGTCAAGAGCATGTAGAATTGGAGTTTCCATCAGCTTCTACTTTGGCTTTTGGAATGCATTCTTGCATTTCCTAGTTTATATTAAAGGTGCATCTTTCTTTATAAAATCCACCAATAGTTTAGCACACTTTTTAAGTCCTCAATGAAGTGCCTATAATAACTAGTGTGGCCAAGGAATGATCTTCCATCTTTCATCATTTTAGTTTGCCTGGTGATTCCTTGAATGACCTATACTTTTTTGGTTCCACCTTAATCCCTTTGGTTAAAATCTTGTGCCCCATCACAATGCCTTCTTAGACCATCAGGTGGCTTTTCTACTAGTTGAGCATTAATTTTGTCTCCAAACATCTTTGAAGAACCTCCTCAAGATGGTCCAAGGCTTCCTCAAATGTATCACCATATGTAGAGAAGTCATCCATAAAGACTTCTACCTCATTGCCAATTTATTGCTGAAAGATGTTAAGCACCAAGCATTGGAATATTGTAAGAGCATTGCATAGGCCAAATGACATTTTCTATGTACAAAATTCTCCTAGGGACTTTTGAATGTGGTTTTGGCAAAGTCCTCTAGTGTAATTTGGATTTGGTTATAGTCACTATAGCCATCTAGAAAGTTATAATAGCAATGCCCTAGTATGGTGTCTAACATTTGATCAACAAATGGCAATGGAAAGTGATCCTTGAAGGTTGTCATGTTCAAAAACCAAAAGTATATATAGACTCTCTATTTTCTCCCTTTCTTAGGTACAATAATGAGTGAGCTAACACATTCACTATTCGCAATTGGGTAGATAAACCTAGCCTGAGGAGTTTTTCAACCTTCTCTTTAATAACCTACTCAATTTGGGGTTTAATCTTCATTATAGTTGCTTCTTTAGCTTGATGGAAAATTCTATCTAGATGTGATGTTGGCATATCTATGGGTTGATTCTTGTAGGTTTTTGATATGAACAAGCAAAGACTATTGGCTATTTGTTCACCATCTTTAACAGCTTCTATTTTTGTTCTAGAGAAAGATTGGCATTGATGATTATGAGCTTTCCATTGATGAGGAAAGAATATTCTATAATTTCTAATAAAGCCTTCAATTCAAGGAACTCTTGTTTAAATTAATTATGGATCTCCAACTCTCCCCAATCTATGTCACTTTGTGTATGGAAGATTTACGATGGAGCTACTTCATTTCATCCATGTTTTCAACATAAATGCTAGTGAGGCTCTCCGATGGATCCATGCATATGGTGGATTCAACTTAGTGATTTTTTGTTAGCCACTCTTGTTATCTTTTGGCTACTATATACATGCACCTTTGAATAGTCATTGCTTCAACACATTGATTGCATGTTTGGACTAATGTATCTTTGATCGTCCATAGTTTCTACTTGTAATGGCATCCTATGTCACTTTATGTGATGCATGGAACCCTCTTCTTATAACTTTTCCAAATTCATTTTCCTTTGATATTTGCAAGGAAAGATCTCAAATCCCCATTTTGGCATTAATAGTACTCAACCATGCCCTTCCCATGATGATAGGGAAGTCACCCTTACAATTTTCCATATGGATTCCAAGGAAATCGATAGGATAAGACCATTCACACATGTTGGTAACAATGTCCTCCACTAGCCTCAAAGAGATAGTGATGGACTGGTCTGCCAACTCAAGTCTAATGTTGCTCTTATAAATAGGAGGTAGGTTTCTAATCTTATACACTTCCTATGAGATTAAGTTTACCCTGAAACCTGAGTCCAATAGAGCCTTGCATTGTTCATTCCTTATAATTTGTAAATAAATGAGAGGACTCCCAAGATTAGATCATTTTCCAGGAAGGTGACCAACCTTGATCCAATCAGTAATCACATGGATCAACATACCACTATGGATGTTGAAGGTCTTTTGGTATGAAGGTAGCTCAATGATAGTCTTAGAGGTAGAGATGATAGGGTTAACAACCATACCTACCTACAAGGGTTTCATGGGTTTGTTAGTTCTAAAGAATGATCTTATGAGGCTTTGGTTCAGAACCACTCAGATGGGTTTCTAACTATAGATTTATCACCATCGTGGTATTTATCTATTGTGGCTATGGTGGAATTTTACCCTATATGGATGGAGTAAGTAACAAGGGTATAGTTGGTTATGGTGCTGGAGTTAATAGATGATTTGGAGGATGAAAAGGAAAAGGGGACTCCCCCCTTGAAGAAGGTACTTTGTAGTATTTTGAAGGGAATGAAGTGTAGCTATAGGAGTCATGTAGGAATACAAGCTATTAGACATAATATCCATAAGGGTTTCATTGTTAGTAAGGGTACTATTGTCGCAGTGCTAGCATCCCCCACAACTATGGGCATTTCCACTATTAATACTACTCCTGAGGTTGAGGAGGTTCTCAACTTGGATAATACGTTGAGTGGTAGAACTGCTACCTATAGTTGCCTTGCAGATAAGGCAATCATATAGGTACTTGCCTCTTTGCAAACTTGGATTTCATGCATACACCCTAGACTCTTGGAAATGTGACAGCATTGGAAAACATCACTTAGGATGTTCATATTGGAAAATCTCACAACCATCATCATCTATTTTAGAACTTGTAACCTCTTCAACCATTGTAGCCTTCCCCTTGTTCTAGTAGTACCCCTGCTTTGGTCCTTCTTCTTCCTTCTTTCTTAACCACTACTGCCTTGGTCCTTTTGTTCCTCTATGATTTTAGAGCTATTTGAAACCCTCTCATCTAAGGAATCCCACATTTTATCTACCTTGGTCAATATCTTAGTGATAGATTTCTATATTGACAAGGTCTTTCTTTGCACCACTTCGTCAAGTGATGCCTTCCCATTTGAGTCATGAAAACATACCTCCCTTTTATGAATGAACAGATTCTTGTTATACTACTCTCCACTTTCACACATTTTTAGCTCCCCTTTTTCTTTAGCCACCTAGCCTATGAGCCTTTGAATCTCATAAAGTCTTCCTTGGGCATAAACCCAAAAGGTTTTCCTTATTTTCATTGTAAGTCCATCTATGATATGATGAAGCTATTCCCATTAGAAGTACCCATGGCATGGACATTGGTGTAATAAAGAGTAGTTCCTACCTAGCATTATGTCCAAGAACTCATGATTTCCTTGTTTCCATCCTTGAATCTACCATCGTAAGTTGGACACTCTAGAGTACATTTAATACTTGTCATTGAAGAGTTCTAACATAGTACTCTATCAACAAATGGATTTCAATTCTAAGGATCAATACTAGCTTTCTACTTCCTTAAGTAGTGTCTATGGGAATAATTTCACCTTTTGTCATCCATTCTCTATGTTTTTCAAGGAATAAGCATCCTGAAAGGCTTGGAGATAATTTTTTGGATTCGATTCATATCTCCCTTCAAATTTGGGGACATTATTCATATTCAACCTCTTGGTTCTACTATCTTTCTAATGCCTTGTTTATATTCTAACTACCTTTGAAATGTTGAGCATATTTCGAGTAGCCATCAAAGGCTCATCATGGTCACATGATCACAATGGCCCTATTCATGGCCATGATGTCTATAATAAGTTCTTCTATTTCTTCAGTCACTATGATGCTTCTCTCCCCTTTGTGGTTATCCTTAGTTCTGATCCTGATCATTTTGATGTGATCGACAACCATTTCTATCCTATCAATCATCTCCATCCTAGTCTTGACTATTCCTCCTTTTGTCTCAACTCCTCTTCCCTCTATCAATGTTTGAGGAATAGGAAGAAGATGGTGATGATGAAGGAGAATTGAAAGAATAATGTCGGCTAGTTTCTCCCATTCAATCCATATCCTGATCCATGTGTTTTTCTTTATCCTTCCTCTAATCATTATCCTTGCCCTTAAATGAGTTATTGTAGTTGTTGTCTTTTGAGGCTCCTTGATCTGAAGACCCTGTTTTCTTGTCACCAAGGTTCTCCAAAGTCAACTAGAACCTTTGGTTAAGGATCCCCTCATCATAGAGAGGAGGAGAATTTGTGTATTAGGATTACCTAGAAGAGAAATCCCTACCCTCTTTGTGNAATTAACATGTCAAGAATAGATCAATCTTGAGGCAACATGATGTTTCCTTCCAAGTTCCTCCAACACATTTGTTCATCTTGATGTAGGATGAAGATGAAACCTAGAACATAGGGATTTGAATGAGAATAGACAACCCTTAGTTGTTGGGGCTTCTTTAAGGCTCCTTATTGTTGGTTGGATTTGTCTGTATGTGGTGGAGATTCGTCCCTGTGAGAAGAAGACATATTAGTGATTGATAAAAATAATGTCATTTGATGTTTTAGTCTTTTTATAGTTGGTTGTTGAATGGTTCATACAATGTCTTTATATAGCTTCACAATTTCATCCTACTTAGTGCACTTAGCTAAACTAAAAACCCCCAATAATGACACCAATGATAAATAACAAGTATACCTTACATCCAACCATATGAACCACAAGCGTGTGCTAGCCATTTGGTCAAATTCTATGGACTTAGTTCCTAAGTTTGCCCATAGTCCTAAACTGTGAGTCGAGGAGTTTCATGATCATCTTCTTCCTAACTCATACTTGTGTGTGCTATGCATATGATTAAATGTGAGTTAAGGTATATGATATTTTTTATTTATATTTTTTATCTTAATTTTTATATGAAAAATTGAATATTTAATGATTAATTATTTTAACTAGCTAACTATTCCAAAGGCTAACTACCCTAACATAAGTAGTTGTTCTTGCTTGCTACACACATTCCAAACTTGCACAAATGCTGCTAGGTTACCAAGTGATGATTACTAAGCTTACCAAATAGCCACTACTAGGATTACCCAATGTTATACATTACGTTCGAAGTAGTCGTACTTATGTGTTCATGGTTAATTACATTAAGTATTTATGACTTGGAAAATAAAATGCATGGAAAATAAAGTACTGATATGGAAGATTAAGCTAATCTAAGTGCTATAATGAATGTCAAAAATCTTGACTTTATTCTCATTCATGCAAATGCATTCAAGTACATGGCACTCAAATAAAGTTCCATACAATCTCTTTCACTCATAGTGTAGGCACTTAGAGGAAAATATGCTAACTCTAGGAAAGACAAATTGTAGGGGCTTTGCTATGCTATTGACACAAGTTTCCATAAATGTGGTTGGTGCTTGCATTTATATAGGCTATGTTTGCATTAGCATTGACATATCTACATTGATGCATGTTACCATGTGTCGATGAGGCCAGCCTCGATACCTAACACTTCATCACATTGGAGAAAAAAAATATTATTTAGACCATTCACCATTGTTATTTTTATGTGGTTAATGTCTTGCATAATGTTACTTTGTTGCAAATTTAGATAAAACTCTAAGCTATACCATTGAATAATTCTTATTCATGCATAATCAATGTAATAGTTCTAAATTTTGAAGTTTTTATAAAATCATGGAAGGTGGTTTTTTTAAGAACCTGTGTAACATTAATTTCACATAGTATATCATCCTTTGTTTAAAGTAAAATAATAAGTAATAAATTGATAAATTAAGAACTAGTAAACTAAAAATAAACAATCACAATAGAAAACTTCATTAGATTGCCTACTATAGTTTTAAATTTTTGTTCTCATTGCTAGACAACTGTTACATTTTAGCATGCTTTTGCAGTTTCTTTATGTTAGGAATTTGCTTGTTTTTTCATTGTAGATTTATACTTAATGTCAACAATATGCAAATATATCAAATACTTGTAAGATAATTGAAGAATTATATCATGCCATAGACCACCATTAATTAGCAAAGATAAATGAATGATACCAATAGGATTAGAAAATATCACTTACCATAGTTGTTGAAGCTTGTAGCGGATATACATTTACCTTTAAAGAATATTTTTAAAAAATTTAGTGCTACCATCCATTTATATATGCAATAGAAAGGGAAAGAGAAAAAACGAGGATGGAAAAAAGAAAGTAGAGAATATGCATATGATAGCAAACACTTTTTAGAGAGAATATTAATGATAGTAGTGTTTGAAAACAATCACTTGTCGTGGCTGTTGGAACTTGTTACCCTATTGTTGTTGCTTCACTATGTAGAAGTGAAAGCACAAGCTTGGAAAACAAATCACGTCAGCAGATGTCTAAACTTATTACATTGTTGCTACACAATGAAGAACCATCCTTGTAGCCGTAATCTTTATCAATTTTCCCAAAAGTCTTTAATGATGAAGAAACGCCAGTGTAGACATTGCTTAAATACTACTTTCAAATTTCAATCATACGCCAAGACAAAACAGTGAACCTGGTGTTCACTTTCTTGCACGGTAATAACATAGAAAGTCCTTAAAGAACTGGTTTCAGCACTTGCAGTTTCCTGAATACGTGAACCACTGCTTTAGTAATGTAAAAGCAGCCAAAACCCCATTAAATCTCCAGCAATGATTTATGTCAATCAACAACGTAAAGTTTAAAGCTTAATCGCAACCTGCAATCTATTGCATCACTAACTTAAAAGTGAGTTGATCAATTGAATGATCAACGATTCTTTGTACCTGCGATTAATTACAGATTTTGCAATCTTTAGAAACCACACGCTTCTGAATGAGCTTTGTATGTGATAACTCCAAGTTCTTTAAAAATTATGAGCTGGTACAATTGGATTTAGGAGAAATGCAAAAATTAATGTAGTTGGAGCTTATAAATTCTATTCCCTACTTCTGCAATAAAGAGTGTCATGTCACCAGCTCTGCAACATCACATTGTGAAAATTAACATGCGACGGATACCATGTATACATGTCTGCCTTTACTTGTAGCCATCATCATGCTAATTTATTATCCTTATTATGTTAGCATTCCTCTAACAAAATGGGGATGAGTTCTTTTTCGTCCTTTGCCTTCTACGAAAAAGATAGGCTTATTTACCATTTTTTCAGATCATTCCATAGTAATTATTCTATGCATGTTTTGAAAGTTTTTGAAAATTCAAACTCCCGCTACATTTGCAGTTTTGGTTTCTGGTAAGGAAACCGCAGAAACAGACACCGCGGAAGAGAGCTACGACGACAAGGAGAAGGAAAGGCAAGGAAATGAAAACCGTAACAATGGATGAAGCATAGTGGTGCCATGCCTTTATTAGCTTTGTTAATGTAAATGCTGGGCCGAGTATCTGGACACGGTCATCTTTTCCGAAATGATGCACAGACCTGTCTGTGTTATTGCAGTCATCGTCACACCATGCTGCAAACCCTTCATCTTGAAATCTTGCAATCGTAGGGCCGCCCCATAGTAATCGTCGTTTATAAACTGATACGGTATGCCTCAATGCAATTAAATGTTCACTTTGACTGTTTTTTCGTGTGTGGGCTTTTGTCCAATAGTACAGTCCTCGCGCGTTTGAGTTTCACCACAATCATACAACACCTGTATGAAGGAGACAAAAAACAAAAAAAAAAAGCCAATTGATGTTTGTAAGCTCTTTTGCCACTCATTGGTTAATGTTACGTTGTTTTCTTATCTGGTGTAACTTTTGGTCAAGTTATTAGAATTGATTTCAGTTGATACCTAGAATTTGCTGAAAGATAGAATTGCTGAGAATGTTTGTTAATCATGATTTATGGTAGGCTTCCCAGCAAATATGGACCATTTGTTATTGTTGGGTTATCTTTACATGTTATTTTCTTTATACAAAGAATGCAATCTTGCTTGCTTTGGATCATCAATTCTAAATGTACCTTATGAGATTTCCAATACATTCATGGTATTTGGCATTATATCAATTTTAACTCTCTTTTTTATGTTGACTATCATCATTGAAACAAAGGGGCCTTGAGAAAATCAAAGGCATGTTAAAAGTAAAATTGAGGAGGTTTAGTTTCAAATTTTGGAAGAATAATTATGATTAATCACTTGCAAACAAAAGTGTCATTAATAAAATTGAACTTCTTTTGGTAGAGGTCACACTCTAAGTAAAAAAAATGACATATTTTTGCTTTTGAGTTACACTTAAAAGAGAAGTCTTTCTTAGTAATCCTTTTAGGACTTTTAAGTATTCACAAGACTATTTTTTGTTATATATTTTATTGCAATAATTTTCTAGTGTTTCATAATTATGCAATCAAAGTGACACATTGGGAAATGATATCAACTTAGTTATTATGGGTTTCGATGATACTCTCTCAAGAGTTATTTCTATTTAAACTTTTGGGTTACTTTTAATTTAGTAACATTCCATATAGAACTACCTTATTAAATGTTAATTTTTTGTCAAATCCTTATGCACTCATTTTATCCATCATATTTCAAACCTTAATAACAAACAATTACTTATTTTGACATAACTGGGTCAATAAGTTAATATTAATGTTTGTTTTTTCATTCTAAGCCCTATTCATAAATACAAAATCTTAACATGTAGTATGATTTTTCCATATGATTCTATAAGTTTCTACCTTCTCTATACATTATTGTTTTTATAATGAATTCCCTTGTTCACAAAATTTACAATAAAACCTCTCATTCCAAAAAAAACTTCCTTTACTTTAAGAAAAATAGATAAATAGCAACTTGAGTAGCACAAGGAAGGTAGTTAACTAAAACAAATACTTATATAGGTTGAGAAATGTAATGAGATCTATGTATAGTTTCATTAAAAAATATGATGTTTTAAAGTTGCAAAGTGATGAGTGGCGAGGTACCCCTACACTCAACCATACAAATACAAGCATTACACGCGTGATCTGGTCGAACTCCGCAAACTAAGTGCCTACATGCCTCATGGAACACTTAAGGTTAATCATTCGTTGTCTTCCCAGACTTACTTGTAGTTGTCACAGTTGTATGGTTAAGTAAGTTTGAGGTATGTAATTTTTATGTCTTTTCGGTTTTATCTCCTATGCTAGTGAGGTGAAGGGTGAAGAGACTAATTCACTAACTTTAACTAACTAACTAAGCCTTAATTAACCTAGCATTAGCATTTGTTCCCACTTATCGTTCACACCTTGAACCAATGTGATGAGTCATGAATTTGTTGGCTGTGATATCGTAGCCGTGATATCACAGCCATGATATATCAACCCTGTTGTATCAGTAGCTGAGATATCGTAGCGGCCGTGATATCACAGCCACAATCTCACGTACGTGATATCACGTACGCAATATCATGTCTTCCCTGCGATATCGCGTATGCGATATCGCAGTACGCTGCAATTTCTATAAATAAGAGGCAGCTTCCCCAGTTTTAGGAATTAGGAGTTAGAAGTAGCGAAGCTCTGGCAGTTTGGCCACTCCAGAGATAGTTTATTTTCTCGTGTCTTCCCGCAGTGTTGTGAATGTAATTGTACGGCATTATTTATTCGAGTGTGACGTACTTGGACACGCACTTGACTGGCAATAAAGATCGAGATTACTTCATCATTGCAGTAGTCACCTTGTTTATTTATTTTAATGTAATTTACTGTTTTCTCTCTCTCACCCTTAAACTCCTAGAATGCGGAACGAGTACGACTTGATTACGACCATTTAAGTGTAACTACTTGGTAGCCCAGTGGCATACCTAGGATCTGTGCTTGCTAATCCCAGTGGTAGTCATGCACGAGGTCCAAGATGTGTATGGTTGATCAAGGAATCGGTTGCTCGTCGCACTAAGGCTAGATTAGATTCTCTTACCCTTTTCCTCCTAGCTTAGCTTAGTTAATATTATTTTCCACTACCTTCAGGAGTAGCGTTAGAATTAGGAACACATCATACACCTCACTCTAGGCTAAACCATACGTGACAAATATAATACTAGTCCAGGTGGGAAGACAGCGAACTGCGACCTAAGGATAACTGTCTAGGTGCCACAACTAGTCCATCTACAGAGTTTGACCGGATCACGTGTGCTACGCTTGTTTCATATGGTTGAGTGTAGGGGAACCTTGCTACTCATCATAGGCGATGTTGTCGGGGACGGTGCTAGTTATCTAGATTAGTTATATCATACAAGGTGGCTGTAAAGGACTTAACGATATATCTTTCAGAAAAGAAGTAATTATAAAAAGTCACATCTAAATTCACACACAATTTCATAACAATGTCTCTCCTATAAGATAATAATCATGCCACACTTAGTGAGGAAGTTCATTGGAGAACCAACGAACTATATGACAATGAAGATTGGAGTATACAACCTGAAGTGGGAGTTTCCTATAAGCATGAACAAAAACAACGTCAGCACAACGCACAAAATCCTAACTTACCCGATGACGATGAACCCCCACTGGCCACTGCAAGCTTAATGCAAATACAATAGGCTGTTCGAATCTCATGTAGGCATCGTAAAGAGAGCCGACTACCTAGGCTCGATTTAAACAACTTTCCCAAATTTTCAAGAGGCTATGACTTAGATCCACATCAACATTTATTAGCCTTATACGATGCCTGCACATGGAATAACATTGATAACGGGTGGCAAAAACTTAAGCTCTTTCCTATGACACTCATTGACCAAGCTAAAGTATGGTATAGATCGTTAAAACCAAATTCGATACGATGCTGGTCAAAAATGGTAGAAGTCTTTAACGAAAAATATCAAACCTACGCAAGAGTGTCAGCCTTGAGGAAACAAATCTAAGGATGGAAACAAGCAAAGCATGAACCCTTGGACATGGCCTTAGAAAGAGATTACGTACTGTTAAACAACTATCCAGACCATGGGTTTTCCGAGGAAAGGCTAATGTACCATATCATTGATGGACTACGTAATGAAACAAGAGAGACCTTAGGAACGTATGCCCAAGGTCAACTATATGAACTACGAACCCATCAAATCCAAGAGCTTATTAAGCGAGTAGCAAAATAAGAAGAAGAAATAGCTACATGGGAGAGTGTTGAAAAACATCAATAGGACCAAAATTGCAACTTAACTAAGGTCCATGATCATAACAAGGAGAGATCAACCAATCTCAATGTGGAAACACTAGCTTTGCCAATACAACAATCATTAGAAGAAGTCGAGGCAAAGATCAATAAGATGTTGGAATGGATGAATCAAAAGTGTGGAGAATATATCAACACTATTGGAGATAGAGTTTTGACAACCCAAGAAGCAGGACGAAACATTAGACATTCAAGAAAAAAGAATGAAGGGAATAAGCGTTTAACTGCCAATCATACATATGAATGTAACATATGCCTGTACGATCACCCCAAGGGTCAATGCCCAATCTTGTTACATTTTCATGAGCATTGGGGAAACACATTACATCCAAAGTTCGCATAGAGATACTATGTTTAATCACAGTGGCAACAATCCCAGTTGTGGGGGAATCCACCCTTAGGTTGGAGGCACCCTTCATATCATCCGAACCCAAACGCTTATCAAGTTCAACATCTTGTTTCTACAACTGGGCCAACACACTTTGTCTCACCACACTACTATTCTCCACAATACTCTCAACCCATGCCTCCAACGCAACCACCACCTTGTGCACCTTATATTCCTCCTAACTTTCAACATTCTTACCATTTCCCTCCTTCCACATCGACACCAACTGCTCCTAACGTACCTGCACCACCACAACCCACGAACAATAGTTGTGCTACTACTACTAACAATAGTGAAAAGCCTCCTCAACATCAAAGACGTCCTTTCTTTAAACACAGCCGTAAGAAAGGACAACATAATTCTGAGGCCACTACACCTTCCAACCCAACACAAGTCCAACAATGTGGTGCACCCTTACCTTCGAATCCAACACCTCATGTGACTTCAACAAGGCCACCAACTTACACTCCAACAACCATATAGCCCAATGAACA
>MNCI01026477.1:14694-25567 GCA_015680685.1 Gnetum montanum
CTGCAGGAGAGCCAGCAACTTCTTAAAAGCACCGCAGTGGAGGGCTTGGATCATGACGCAGCCATCAGGCTCATGCTTGCACAAATTCCACAGAATGGTGATGGCGACAGCGCTCGCAGGACCAGAAACCCGAACCAGGCGCAGGACCAGGGCTGGAACCATCAGCTCATGCACGTACACAGCTGCCCGACATTCGGCTTACTGCCGTAGCACCTCCAACGCTGCGAGTGCCGGCTCGTCCGAGACCGATGCTCCCCTTCGATGAGCTGCAAGCACCTTGTACAAAAAAGAAATGGACGCGCTTGAAAGGAACATATGTTTTTTCCATATATACCAATGGGCACGAGGAAAAGAGTCTATGGTCGCGAATGGACATGAGGAAAATGGAACGATGACCATGTATGGGTCCATGGCAGCGGGGTTCTGACCCTGTGCATTAATACCTCAATCCGGATGCAAAAGGACTTCTCTGTAAAACAGCTGGTCGTTAACGCATTTTATTCGTTCCAGACTTTCTTTCATGCTTTTTTCCTTAACAGGGTAGGATAATTTGCTGACCAAACATACATTACCTGCTAAGAAGGTGTGGCTGTAAAACCTTGAAAATATAAATGAAAAGTTGTTATATTTTCTCTAGAGACATTGCGTATAGTCGTATGATTATGATGTATATATTGTTAGATGTGTTGAGAGGTGACGTGGCTGGCAAGGATGTTGAATTAGGGTACAAAAGCAATTGTTCGTATTTATACTTTATGTAGGATTTCAGAATTTATGCATTTATACTATAGCACTATGTTGTGTATTGTTTGAATGTGATTTTAGGATACGAAATGTGTATTGTGTTTGATATGAATCTTATTGGTTCAAATGTATTTTAATTTATGCATATTTGAAGTTCAGAGCATTAATTCTAAAGAAAATAAAAAATGGACTTATAAAAATGTTGTTTGAAAAAATGATATCAAAAAAATAAAAGTAAAGGTTATGTTACCCTACAACTCCACCACTTTTTGCTTTCATGTCCATTGCCTCTTTTTGTTTCTGTTTTGCCATGGAAACATAAATAGAAATTGAGTTTAAATCTATTTTCCTTGTTATTCTATCTCTTTCCTTTTTCACTCCTTTTCTGAATTTTAAGCTTCGTGGATGGATTTTTCTTTGCTCTAACCTTGGATTTAGAATTACTGTGGTCCTATCTACGTAGATATGGATCTTGTTTGAAGCAAAATGGAGTTTTGCTAGATTTATGAGGATTTTATGTTTGTTTTGGACTTTTTCTTCAACAATTTTGATTAATGAGTTGTCTTTACCTTTTCTATGTTTTTTGTGCTACCTTAGTGTATAGAATTATGCAATGTGGGCATGTGGGGTGGATAGTTAAAAGATTAAGTTTAGATGTATTATTTTGCAAATTTTTGAAATTTTACAATTTTGGGTTGCATAATGTTTATAAATAAATATGCAATGTATGAAATCATGTAGCCTTGTAGAATATTAGATATGATGTTGATGAAACTAGCATGGTAGGAATATTATATTTTATAGGCATGTTTTTTCATAGGAGTTTCTGAAGTTTCAATTATCACTTGTTGTAATTAAATATTATTATTTATTATTTTATTAATTATATTTTAAATAAACATAGCTTTGCTTCCAAGAGAAGTCTAATTGAGGCGAAATTAGTGCCATTTTGTGATGTACTTTCTAATTGTGAAATTTATTTTCTCTTTTGGCACCTATTATCTTATAGGTTATATTAGTGATCATTTTTATGAAATTATAGGTAGTTCAACGAGTAGGGTTGTGGTGTGAAACTTTCTAATGTCAAGTTGTAGTATTGTTTTCATAGAATGAGTATGACTATTAAGTGTGGATATATATGATCGTGTTATGTTTATTTTGGATGTATCGTGCTTATGACATATGTTCGCTTAAGCTAGCTTCGATTGGTATGTGTCTTTGCAACGATGCTTATAGTGGTCAATGGTGGGTGGTGCTCGCATATGGATATGGGTTGGTTGATGATGAGGTACCTTGGAAGTAGTTATGGATTGACCCCCACTAGAATGCATTAGTGAAGAAGCTCTTGTCTCAAGCCTCATCCTCAGAGTGAAAAAATGTAAGTGTGTTTGTCCCTATAGCTAAAATGTGACATAAATGTGTTTGTCCCTATAGCTAATCCTTTAGAAGGCTAGTGGTTGTAGGTCATAGGTTGATGAACCATAGCACTGATGATGTAAATAAAAGACTATAAAGAATATCTGTAGGTAATGACTGATTATGAGCACTCATGGTAATGTTTTACATGCTACACTGAGTCTTGATATGTTAGTGACCACACGGATAAGGTATATATGATGGTACTGGTTTATGAGTCATAGTGATAATAATATATCCTATGATGGATCCATGATTGTGTGGTTCATGTATTGCTTGATGGGATGGCGTAGGTATAAATCCATGAACCTAATAGTGAAAATAAATGTAGTGTTGTGCAATGGATAAATGATTGTTTATGTTTGATAGTGACTATATCTATGATTGTATGTTAGTGATCTATTCACTCTAGTAGGGATTATGTTAGTGCTATGTGTGGCATTGTATGTGCATGTATCACTTATGATGTGCACGAGATTGACAGTTGATGAAAGTTGCCTTATACCCCATTAATCTCTTGTAGTGTAGTCATCATTGATCATCTAACAGGGGAAGTGTAAAGGCTTCCCTCTCAGTTTTATACTAACTTTATTTAGTTATAGATGGAAGCAATAAGGGTATAGGCAAGCATTGGGAGAGAGTAGAGAAAAGGAAAATCTTCAAGGATTAGTTGATGTATATTTCCATGTACAGTATTGTGAACTGTTCATATTTTTATGATCTTTTATGTACTCTTGTGTATATGATGATGTTCATGTTTGTATCTTATAAAAAAAGTATAAATTTGTTTTGCGTTATGTAAAGATATGTAGTTTTATAAATTAAAATGTATACTTAGTCTTTAGTTTAGCATGAAGTTTTGTGCAAGTTGACCTTTTGTAATATTTATATATGTTGAGTGGTTTGTTCTTAATGTATTTTCATGCATCATTACCTTTTAGTTTGTCATGCTTTTGTTGTATTATTACTAGCAATCCTAGACATCACTTCATCCAATCTAGGAGTAGCAGAAAGAGGTGTTACATTATGAACTCAAATCCTTTAAAGACTCTAATACCCATTTTTTTCTCAAACTTGAACACCTTAAGGAAAAAGTGCTCACATGGTTAATAGGCTTACAAATGCCACTCATGGTCCAAGATGGAATCTCTAGATATTCTTTTACCTTGCTAACTACTTTTATATAAATAGCTCTAGCCTTTTAAATATTTCATTTACATGTCATAACGTGTTGGTTTTTAACTTGATTATTAAAATGATTTTTCATGTGGTTAGACAAGCAATATTTGGGTTAAGGTTTCTTGAAAATAAGTCTCCATAGAATCTTCAACAGACATGAGTTCATCTATGGATAACAACACCCTTGTTAAATGGACATCAAGATACTGTTGTAGAGATGTTAAGCTCATTGTTGAACTAGAGCTCCTAGTCTCATACCTAACCAAAGTCTCATCTTAGTGAATCCTATTGAGGCATAAATTTTAGAGACATCAACATTCAAAAAAACTCATTTGGGGAGCCTATTGCCTTGGATGCCTCCTATATGTGTATGAACACCCAGGAATAGTCTCAACTAGAAAAGGTAATGTAGTATTTTTAAAAGTAAATTAAACTAGAAAATTGGGAAAATTTAAATTGAATAACTATCTTAAATTTTAACGCTTGATGAGAAAATAGTAAAATAACTACTAAATGTAAATTTTAAAATTCTCCTTGGTCGCATATTATTGCTGCTTGTTGTTGTTTCTTGCTACCTACTCTCATTCAAAATATTATTGGTGGCTCTTGTTTTTCAAGCCCTCGTCACATGGTGAAGAGAAGTGGATGACCCAAAGGGAGGGAGAGAGATGTGCTATCTCTTATGATTATTGCTACCATTGCTGCCACTGCTATGGCTGCTACCATTACTGCTAATTGTTGTCATTGTTGTCTTCTGGCTATTGACTATTGCTAATTCTATTGCTAATTGCCACATGTGCCATTCCTGCTATTGATGTGCATTGCTATTTGCTACCGCCATCCACCACCGTGACCATTGTCATTCATGTCGCTAAACATTGCTGGCACCACCACTCACTATCGCAAATGTTGCCACCATAGAAATTACTTACCTATTGATTATGCATCATCACGCACCTAATCTCGTTGACATTGCCTGGAATGTACATGCTATTTACTACTGTGCACCACCACCATACACTATTGTTTGTGCCTGCTAGCAGTTGTTGTCACAATTGCCACTAGTTAGGGAAGAGAGAGGTTGAGAGCCTAGAGATCCCCCCAACTATGGTTCTGTTGCCAAGACTTTTATAGAAGCTTCCAGTCAATGTAATGGCCACCACATTTTGTCGCCACGTCTACCATGTTCTCCATCTTTTCCACATTGCGTAATGTTTGCACAACAACCACCGTTGGTTATGTGCAATTTCTAGATTCCTGATCATGATCTTGAGTGAAACCCTTCTTAGGGAACTAGGAATAGCCCATACTGAATTCCTATTCTTTTCCCAACAACTTCCCATCTATATGTCGTGGTAAGATGATGGATGAATACCAACATTTCCACCTTTGCAATCTTGTTGCTAGGATAGGAGTGGACTCCATTTTTGAACGTCATGTAAGTGATTGGTTTCAAAGGTTTCTCAAATCTAATGGGTTTAAACCTAGAAGGTTCCTCATAGAAATCAAGGTTGTAATGGATAACATTGAATAAAGGCATAACTTTCCACCCTTTTAGAATAACATAACCTTTGTACTCCATATCTTCCATGGCTATAATGGATGATTGTACTTGTAGGGTATGTACCTTTGCTTCCAATAACCATGCTTTAGTATCCTTTCTTTTATACTTTCTATGTTTAATAGTACTTCTTCTTAACCTACGTTTATTTCCATTTTTACTAATATGTTAAAACTTAAAAGAGCCCACATTGAAGTGGTGGCTCTCTTTATGGTGATTTCATTAATCCACCTCCAGCCTTTTCAGCATTCCAACAATGGCCAAATTCATCTATTCCAGTGATAGATATTGATTATCTACCTCCTAAAGAAGTTTTTCATGCATTAAGATTATGGGTTGATCAATTAAGAGTTGCTATGCATATACTGGCCCTTGATGAAAGAACAACCATTATTGGTGCATTTACCAAAGCTGCTGGTAAAATCCAACATTGGTGGGAAAGTGCCACAACCGAGCAACAAGAACAGTTACTGCAAATAGGTTTGCATGGTGTCTTTGTTGCATTAGTTACAGAATTTACTGTTGATCTATCCTCAAAATTAAGACTTAAGGATAAGCTGCTACTTAGTTAGAGAAAGTTAACAGATTTAAGATATTTTGAACAGTTTAGTGCAGAATACAGTAATGAAGTATATAGACTATTTCTTTAGGCAAAGCTTGTATCATTTTGATTTGTGGTTTAAGTTCTCTTGTTAGGGCATCAGGTAAGAAATTCACCGGACCAGGAATTCTTTCAATAGAAAATTTATATTGAGCTAACAGGAATTGCCACCAAGAAAAACGTTGAAGCTTTGGAGATGGCATAATCTTCTTTTTTAATAAAGTAGCCAGATTTGTTGAATCTATTCTTAATATGAAGGGATCTTTAACTAAATGAATATGAAACTTTTCTAATCCTTTGATAGCAGCTAGAATTTCCTTTTCTGCTAGCCAGTAATTTAACTCATGCTTTTGAAATGTACCTGAAGCATATGCACAAATTTCTTCATGATTCTTAGCTTCTTTTCTTAAGAGAATTGCAGCCCATGCATCATAACTTGCATTAGTATTTAATACAAAAGGACCCTTTAAGATTGGTGTGAACGGTGGTAATTGTTGACATTCCTTATTTAGCTAAATAACTTGAGCTGAAGCCTTGCTTGTCCATATGAAAGGAGTTTGGTTTTTACACCAACGAATCTCGGTTGTTTTATCATTGAATTTTTCAATATGCTTTGAAACGTAATTCACATAGCCTGAAAACCGTAAACACTGCTCTTTACTTTCTAATTTATCTAGAAACTGTACAATCTTCTGAAGAACATGAGGTTGCATATATATTTTTCCATTTTTTAGCTGAACACCTAAGAATTCTAATTCTCTTTTACCTATTTGGAACTTCTTTGGATCCTTGGAAAATCCTATTCCATGCTTTTTGCATAGTAATGCATAACTAATTGGAACAAAATGATGCTCCATTATCTTTCCATTCAATTCTTGAGGATGCTCTATAAGTTTTCAAAATTTAGTGTAACTCCTTGGAGAATTGGAGAGTGTGACATGTCTTGCCTACCATCTACTAACTTGTGAGTGATTTCTTCAAGTGGAGACTGATCAACTTCAGGTGAGTAGTTCTACTCTTCTTTTTCTTTCTTTGATTTGATCTTCTTATTTAGAATTCATAATTTTTAATCTTGTTTTATATATGCAAAGGAAAGAAAAAGAGTTGCACAAAGACATGGATAATTGATCTTTTCAAGTACCCTCTTTTTTCATTTCTTGATCTGCATCATTTAACCCTTTCTTCAAGAGTTATAATACTTAGTATACTTGGAAACTTGCACAAAATTGGTTGTGCCTACATACTCACCATTTAGAGAGATTGGAATATTGAATGCAAAATGAGATGAAGTTCTTGTTCCATTCATAGTTTCTAACCTAACTAGTTTTGTATTTTCTTCCCATTTTTCAAGAACATCCTAATGACAAAAATTTAATGTAGCACCAGTATCAACAAATGCTTGATATTTTCTCCATTTCTTATCTCCATCTATTGATAGCTTGATTGGAATAAGAAGAACACTTTGTAATGATAATAAGTGTTTTATCTGATGTTGTACTTTTGTATCTACCTTTTGTTTCACAAGTCTAGCTGACCCAACTTCCTTCTTAACCGGAAACTTTTTAACATAAGGAGTAATAAGGAATTTTGGTACCTTTTGAATCACTTTTGAAGGAGGCTCATCATCTGTTGATGAAATTACTGAAAGCTAGCAATAGATGATGATCAGTTGGTTCCAAGCTTTCATGAATTGGGAAACTGTGAAATATAAAGATCAAGGTACCTAATTCTAACTAATGACTAATTCTAAATTACCTAGCGTCAGCATCCATTCGCACTTACCGTACACACCCTAAACCAATGAAACTGAGGCTACCAAACGCTAATCGTCATTGGGATCACCATGCGTAACGCACGTGCTTGAAGTGGTCATATTGAGGCACTTAACTAGGAGGAAAGGGTTGAGAAAGCTAATCTAGCCTAAGTGCAATGAGCAATCGATTCCTTGACTAACCATACATATCCTTGTGCATGACTACCACTGGGATTACCAAGCATAGATCCTAAATACGCCACCGGGTTACCAAGTAGTCACACTAGATGCTCGTAATCAAGTCGTACTCATTCCATGTTCTAGGTGTTTAAGGGTGAGAGAGAAAGAAATAAATAAAATCCTATTCCATGCACTACAAGGTTTATCTAGGAAGTTCATCTTTATTTCCATACACAACTTGTGTTCAGGTACAATGTTTCTCGAATAAAGATCCATTCACTTTAGGACTTCTACTACGGGCACATGAAAAATATTTTATCTCTGGAGTGATCAATCTGCCAGAGTTTCCCTACTTCTAGTCCAAGATGAGAAAACAAGGGAGAGTCACCTGTTATTTATAGATATGACAGCGCACCATGATATCGCGTACGCGATATCGTAGGGGACGACACGATATCGCATATGCGATATTGCATGAGATGTGAATCGCGTCTCATCATACCCCCATGACTGAATGAAAACTCATCCTCGAGTTCCTTACAATAATATCGGGACGGTATGGGATTATTGAGGGGAATGGAACTAATGGAATGACATGTGAACGGATCATCATTACAAGACTTGACAAAACCGGTGTTCATGACAACAAGGGTGATCACCTTATTACATTGACATCAGGCCTTAGTTGGCAGCTGAGAAAGAGAGAGAGAAAGAAGTGTTGCTGCTACCAACGCCAAGATTACACCTTTTGTTGTCCATTAGTAAGCACACCATCAATCTTTCTCCTTGCATGGACGCTTCCAGTACTGCTCCATTCCAAGTGTTTTCTCCAAATCCAATCCATTGTTGTTTGATTGCCATCTGCACACACAACACAATCTTATATTAGCAAGGGTAAATGAATCATTATGTAATTAATACCTTGCTTCAGTGTAGGTCCATTGGCTAGGTTGTGGTATGGCTAATATGGATCAGGAGATATATTACTGATGACTACCAAAGGTGTAGGGGTTAGGAAGAAAATAAAAAAAAATTCGAGGCTAGGAGAAAATCAAAAAACTCGGGCCCCATACCCCCATGACTAATCACAACCCCATGACTAATCGCAAACCTCCGGTAGCATTAGAATGGAGAAAGGAAAGGAGTAAGAAAGATAGATAAAAAGGGACAACTATAGCATCAAGAAAATGGATGTCAAGATGGTTATGAAAAAAATAAAATTAATTGCAAAAATGTTAGGGAAAATAAGATAACTAGTGCACCAAATAGGAATGTCAGTGGGTCCTCCCCAAAATAGGCTCATGCCCTTAATGCCCTGACAAACCCACATTCAAAGAGTCCGTAGGCTCTGGGAATGTCGTTTGGAACAAGAGTTAAAGTCTTAATGACAAGAATTTATCAAAAAGAAAACAATGCATCAACCAAAATATATACACTAATGATCCAACCGGCAATGAGGTGAAGAATGGAGAGGAGGATGGAGAGAATAGAATGGAATGGAATTCCAAGAACAAAGTAGTGTACAGCCCCTTGTGTGTTTCATGATTAATGTGACTTGGTAGATCTCATTCCAACTCTGGCCTCAAACCAACCACATCCAGTGACTTCACATCAATGCATTCGGCTAAACCATCCACTTGGATAACAAGGATGCATATCCAAAGATCCACCACCATTCTGACGAAACAAAGGAGAGAATCGGAAATGAGAAGGGCCTTAGTTAGAAGGAACACTTTTGGTTCCATAACTAGTGCTTGTAGCCCAAGGGATTATTCGTCTAAGGGATGTGCTTTGAATTCTCACTTAGTTTTTTCTTCTCTTACTTTTTTTTCTCTTCTTCTTCTTCTTTTTTTCTTTTTTGTTTTTATGCATGAGAACCACAGCATGCAAAGACTTTTTATTTTTATTGTCTCAGCTTCTGATAATTGGGGTAACATCAGAACAGCAAGAAAACTCAAAAAGAAAACATCCAAGAACCCAAGAGAATAGCCAACACAAAAGCATCAACTTCCCTTGAAGCCACACCCATTTCAATCCTTGAGTGCTTCCTTAGTTTGAGAAATGCCTAGTCACCGATTTGTTAAAGTTCGTATTAGAAGGGAACTATACATTTCCAAGCCAAGGGAGACCATAGGACTGGTTGATGGATAGATGAAGTGATCTCATTGCTTGCCATATCAAAAGAAACATACCTTAGTATCAACATTGTGACTTAAAGGTAAAAATAAAAGATTAGCAATCAACATGAAAACAGTTCATACCATCACGAAGAACATTTATTGGGTGACAAAATTACAGGGTGGATCACACACACACAAACACACAAAAAATGAAAAAGTATAACGATGTTGCAAAACAAAAACAAGAAAAGTTAAAGAAAGTTATAAAACAAAAACTAGAAAAGTGAAAGAAATTTGTAAAAAAAAACGTGTAAGACAAAAATGTGTAAAAAAAAATCGAAAAAGAACTAAGGGCCCCATAGGATTAGCATAGGTGGCCATGTCCCCGATGACTGAGTGGAAAGGGAGAGATCTAAAATAATGAGCACCTATTTGAATTTCTATGAAGTGTCCAACTTCTCCCAATTGATGATCTTAGATTAAGGGATGGAAGTTGGCGACGCTCATATTCCAATGTGTCTATGCCTTCGTTGTTGGCCTGTTTTTCCTCCTCAATTCGTTCCATGCATATTTTTTTACTCTTTCAAGTAGCTGTCAACCACGGGGTGTCTACTACTTGTTGTGTGGTTGCTACATACAGGCACCTTTATTTCAAAGTTTCAAGGGCACACCTGTTGCATGGAGGCATTTCCTCCATGTCATCACCCAATGAATCACTTTATGTGATGCATGGAACTTTTCTCTTCTCGATCTTTCCATAAATGTTTATCTTAAAGATTTCCAAGGAAAGATCGTGGATCCTAAGGCATGCGTCTACTGTATTCAGCCATGCCCTTCCCATTATAATTGGGAAGTCCCCTTCGTTATTGTTTACTTCAATCACCAAAAAATCAGTTGGGTAAGACCAACCACACATAGTGGTAATGATGTCCTCCACCAATCCCAAGGGAATGGTGATGGACTGGTCTACCAGCTCTAGTTGAATGTTGCTCTTCTTAAGTTGGGGCAGGTTCCAGGCATGATACATCTCTTGTGAAATTAAGTTGACTCCAAAACCTAAGTCAAGAAGAGCCCTATGTGGTTCATTTCTGGTGACTCAAAGTTAGATTAAGGGACTACCAGGGTCAGTTAGTTTTCTAGGAAGGTGACCTACCTTGATCCAGTTGGTTACGGTATGCATTAAGCTCTATTGAACTGAAGGGTGCTCCGAAATGTTAAATGGTGGAGGAGTGTACATGGGTTCAACCGCTTGTTGTTGTGAGAGTTTGTCTGGGCTTTTGGTTCTAAAGAAGGGTCTTCTCTTTTTACAATTGTCAGAA
>MNCI01026477.1:26494-75914 GCA_015680685.1 Gnetum montanum
TATCCATGGCCTGGGCAATGATGTAACAATGTATAGTAGCAGGCCATGGTAGCATCCAAGGGTTCATAAGTACCTTGTTTCTAGCCTTGTATCTACTTATGCAAATTAGACACTTAGGAGTACGTTTGATGCTTATCGTTGAAGAGTTCTAACATCGTACTCCACCTCCTGATGGTTTTCGGTTCTAAGGACTGGTACCAACTCTCTGCTTCTTTGGTGAGTGTCCTAGGAAACAACTTAAGTTTTTTCCACTCATTTTCTATATTTTGCAAGGTGCAGGCATCATGCAATGCCTATAAATGATTTTGCGGATATGATTTTTATCCCCCTTCAAATCGTGGGATGTTGTTCATGTCTAAGAGTTTGATCTAACTATCTTTTAAATGCCTTGTGGGAATTTTAGCAGCCTCCGTTATGTTAAGCATACTTTAGGTTGCAAGTAGGGATCATCTCTTTCATGATGCCTATGATGTCTGCATTTTTCCCTACTTTCCCTTTGGTCATGCCCTTGTCCTCTCTCTTGACTCTCTCGTCGAGGTCTCTCATTTTGTCTACCATTATCCCCTCTATTATGCTCATGCTGGTTGCACCCAGATATGGAAGGAGAGGGTGAGTGATGAGATGAAGGAGAAGAGGAAGGAGAACCATCAACATGATGATGCTTCCTACCTTCTCTTTCACTACTATGGACCCAATTGTGGTGACAATCTACGTGCCTGTCCTTATTATGAGTTATTGTTCCCTCTGTGAATAGTTGGTGTTGACAGGAATCAGAACCAGGGTTGTGTATTGTTGAGCATAGGTTCTGATACCCAACCTCCTTATCATCATTAGGAGGGGGAACATCTCTTGATAGAGAACCCGTTATGAGTGGTTCATCATCTCTAGTCTCACTAAGGACATGCGGGACCTCTTTGCCCTTGAACAGTGTATGTTGGCTCTCCTGCCTTGCATCCTTCATATGTTGTGAAGTTGTGGGATGGTAATCCCTCATGTCAAAATAATCCATAACGTATTCTGCATAGCTAAAGGAAATTATAGAGACCATTCTTACAGTCTCCTAAGTCACCTACATTCCCATTTTCTAATCAATTGCTTTATATGGAACTGAAAGTGATAATTTACTATGTGTAGTAACTAATGGGGATAAAGGTGAAACTACAAATTTTACTAAAAAGATCCATAACAAACATGCCAAAAAGTGTTAGAAATCACCATAAAGAGAGCCACCACTTCAATGTGGGATCTTTTAAGTTTTAACATATTAGTAAAAATGGAAATAAACATAGGTTAAGAAGCAGTACTATTAAACATAGAAAGTATAAAAGAAAGGATACTAAAGCATGGTTATTGGAAGAAAAGGTACATACCCTACAAGTAAGCTTTTAAATAAAGAGTCGTATCTCTAATTAAATACTTTATTTTTTAAAGGAGCTAACACTAGACTTTGAAACCAATGCTTTTGGAAATACATCTTGTGAACTTACCCAGTAAGCTATGGCCCTGTGCCTAGCATGGGCGATGTTGGCATCAACACTTAGCACCCCATAGCCCCCAAACGAGAAATTGCATGCAACTGCAAGGAACAACAAAATCATAGAAATTTTAAGAAAAGATGCAAAATTGAGAGGATCGAGAAGATAATAAAACATAGGAAAATTAAAATTTGCAAAAAAACTATACTAATCCATACATGACTAAAATAATCATATAATCAAAAGAGAACTAAAGGTGGGCTATCCTTGCAACACCATCTTATTTAATCAAGATCAAAATGTATACTCTTTATAAATCATACGTTTAACTATATATATATATA
Source organism: Gnetum montanum (assembly GCA_015680685.1). NCBI lineage: Eukaryota > Viridiplantae > Streptophyta > Gnetopsida > Gnetales > Gnetaceae > Gnetum > Gnetum montanum. The sequence goes on from MNCI01026477.1 coordinate 28,314, forward strand.
TATATAATTAAGATCTCATTCCCAATTGATGGGACACGATATTGCATGCACCACGATATCGCGGCCGTCGCAATATCACATCGCTCACAATATCGCGTACGCGATATCATGTCTTCCCCTACAATATCACATACGCGATATCGCGGTCCGCCATCATATCTATAAATAATAGGTGACACTCCCCTTAATCCTCATCCTAGGCTAGAAGTAGGGAAAATCTGCCAGATTGATCACTCCAAAGATAGAATATTTTCCATGCGCCCACAGTAAGAGTCCCCAAGTGAACGAATCTTTATTCGAGCAACATTGTACCTGAGCGCAAGTTGTGTATGGCAATAAAGATGAGCTTTGTGGATAAAACTTGTAGTGCATGGAATAGTATTTTATTATCTATTATTTATTACATGTTATTTATTACTTTCTTTTAGTAATGTAGATGAGTACGACTTGACTATGAGCATAGGATGTGTACGATTAGTCAAGGAATCGGCTACTCATCGCAACGTGGTATGAGTACGACTTGATTACAAGCATCTTAGTGTGACTACTTGGTAACCTAGTGGTGTATCTAGGATCTACGCTTGGTAATCCCAGTGGTAGTCGTGCACCAGGATGTGTACAGTTAGTCAAAGAATCGGCTGCTCATTGCACTTAGGCTAAATTAGATTCTCTCACCCTTGTCTCCTAGTAACGCGGGATGAGTATGACTTGATTATGAGCATTTAAGGATGTGTATGGATAATCAAGGAATGGATGCTCATCACATTTAGGTTAGTTAAGTGCCTCAGTATGATCACTTCGAGCACGTGCATTATGCATGGTGATCCCAGTAACGATTAGTGTTTGGTAGCCACGGTTGCATAGTTCAGGGTGTGTACGGTAAGTGGGAACGGATGTGGACACTAGGTAAATTAGAATTAGTTCATTAGTTAGATTTATCACTTAGTTTCTCAACCCTTCCCTCATTAGTGTAGAAGACATAAAACATAAAAGACCATAAAAATCATATACCTCAAAGTTGCTTAACCATACACCGTGACAACTATAAGTAAGTTTGGGAAGACAACAAATAATTAACCCTAAGTGTTCCAAGAGGTGTGTAGGCATTTAGTCTATGGAGTTCAATCGGATCGTGCGTACAACGCTCGTATTCGTATGGTTGAGTGTAGGGATACCCGTGACTCATCATTGGTGCCGTTGCCGGGGACTATGTGTTTGTGCGCTGAATTGAACATAAAGGATATCACTCACATCGTTGTGAGCCTAAACGAACCTTCAAGATAATTAATTAAATAAGAATTATATAACAGTGAAATAGAACATCGATAAAAAATGACTTCTTCTCACAAAAGTAATTCACCACCTAGGACTAATACTAGAGACAATCGGCAACATACAACACATAACCAAAATCAGCCAAGTCCTAAACAATATAAGATAGTCTATACTTATCCTGATGAGTATATTCCAAACTTTACCTTTATCCTCTATCAAGACAAACAGCTATGATGGAGAGATCTGCAAGGTAACATCGTGTTACCCCCAGATCGATCTGTTTTTAACATGCTCTTCTGTGCCTTGGCACAGATTGACATGCAAGAACTATTAGCTGAATACGTTGCTGAGGATTTTGATATGAGGGATTATCATTCCACAGATGCGCAATGTATTATGGACTTAAGGTAGGATATCCAACATGCACTATTGAAGGGAAAGGTCCCTCATGTCCTTAGCTAAATAGGAGACGAGGAACCCCTTATAATGGGTTCTTTAGTAAATGATGTTCCCCCTCCTAATGATGGTGAGGAGGTAATGCATCAGAACCTACGATCAACGATACATCACATTGGTTCTGATCCCCATGAATGCCAACTGTTCATGGAAGGAACAACAACTCATGCTAAGGAAGGGCACCTAGATCATTATAATGATTAGGGCCGAAGCAACTGAAGAGAAGGTAAGAAACATCACCATGGTGATGGCTTCCCTTCTTCTTCCCCTTCATCTCACCACTCACCCTCTCCTTCCACATCTAGGCATAGTCACCATGAACATAACGGTGAGGGTAAAGGTAAGGAAGATGAGAGATATCGACGGGAAAGTTGAGAGAAAGGATAAGGGAAAGGATGTAGGGAAAGTAGGGAACCACGAAGACATCACAGGCATCATGAAAGAGATGATCATGATGAGCCCCTACTTGTAACCTGAAGTATGCTTGACATCACACAGGTTGTTAGGATTCCAACAAGGCACCAAAAGGACAATTGGATCAAGCATTTAAATATGAATAATATCCCACATTTTGAAGGGGGATATAATGTTGACCTGCAACATCATTTACAGGAATTCCATGATGCTTGTGCCTTGCAAAATATAGAAAATGAGTGGAAAAAGCTTAAGTTGTTCCCAAGGACACTCATCAAAGAAGTAGAGAGTTGGTACCAATCCTTAGAACTGGAAACCATCAGGAAGTGGAGTATAATGCTAGAAATCTTCAACGATAAATATCATACGTACTCCAAAGTGTATAATTTGTGTAAGCAGATCGAAGGCTGGAAACAAGATACTTATGAACCCTTGGATGCTGCCATGGCCCACTACTACACATTGTTACATTGTTTCCTGAGCCATGGGTACGCTCAGCGGCATCAACTTCACCACATCGTGGATGGGCTAAGGCATGAAATGAGAAGAACCGTTTGGACTTATGCCCAATGGAGACTATCACAACTTAGAGCCCATGAAGTACATAGCTTGTTGGAACAAGTAGCAAATGAAAAAGGTGAGCTACGTAAGAGGGAAAGTATAAAAGAATACAACCGCAATCCCTCCCTTTGAAAGAAGGGAGTGAAATTCTGTGATGAGGAGGATGAGTCACCACTCGAAGAGTTGGTGAACTATAAAACCTTACCGATCAAAAAATTAATAACTGAGGTATCAAACAAGGTGGACCAACTGTGGGATTCCTTAGACTCAAGACTTGAAAGAGTCTTGAAAATTGTAGAAGATTCTAAGGATGAATGAAGTAGTGACAAAGGTAAAACAAAGTGGAGAATTGCAAGCCCTACACATAACAAGGGTAAAGGAAAAATTCCTATCTCCGATGAGGCTGTGGACTCTGACACAGACGATGATAGTGGATGTGAGATCTGCCACTATGACCATCCTAAGGGATGTTGCCCAGTTATCTCACATCTACAAGAGTCTGGGGTGTATGCACTAAATTCAAGACTCAACCAATGGCAAACACCCCGAAGATTACCTTATCCAGAAGGTAACCAAAGGCAGTTCCACCAACCACTAACATACTATCCAAGTGGAACTCCATCATAGCCCATTGAATAGCATCAGTAGTGGCAATACCCACAATCATGGGGGATGCCACTGCCAACACAACAGTACCCTTACCAGCAGCCCAATCCTTATGGTTATTATGTGCAGCAGCCGGTTTCTCCAGGTGACTCTATGAGTCACACTACTCTCCAACGTCACTACCAAGTTTAGGAGTACTTCAGGAGGACTCCTTCTCCTCTGGGAGGCATCTTATATTTATCCCATCCTCCAACTCTATTCCCACCTCTTCCAACCGTACTTCCCATACAACCTATTCCAACAATGCAAGGGGAAATCCCTACTCAACCATAGCAACGTAACGCTATGAGACCTATAAATATTCAACCTATAAATATTTAACCAGATGCTAGTTCTGACAACTATACAAAGAAAAGGCCTTTATTCAGAACCAGAAGCCTAGACAGACTCTTGCAACAACAAGCGATTGTGTACATGTACATGCCTCCATCATCTAACACTTTGGAGCACCCTTTAGTCCAAAGGAACTGTATGCATACGATTATATTAACGCATACCATAACCGACTGGATCAAGGTAGGCAACCTTCCCAGGAAACTATCTAACCCTGGGAGCACATTAATCTCTCTACAAATCACCAGAAATGCACCACATCAGGCTCTTCATGACTCAAGTTCCGGAGTCAATTTAATATCATGAGAAATGTATCAAGCCTAGAACCTGCCCCAACTTAAGAAGAGAAACATCTAACTGGAGCTGGCTAACCATTCCATCACCATTCCCTTAGGATTGGTGGAGGACATCATCACCACTATGTGTGGGTGGTCATACCCATCCGATTTCCTGGTGATTGAAGATAACAATGAAGGGGGATTCCCAATTATATTGGGAAGGCCATGGCTAAGTATAGTAGATGCATACCTAGGGATCCGTGATCTTTCTTTGCAAATATCTAAGATAAATATTTACAGAAAGATCGAGAATAAGAAAGTTCCATGCATCACATACAGTGACACAAAGGGTGATGACATGGAAGAGTGTTCAACATTGCTTCTATGTGAGTGATGTGCCTAGGAAACACAAATCCAAAGGTGCTTGTATGTAGCAACCACACCAGTAGTAGACATCCCATGGTTGACAGCTACTAGAAAGAGCAAATTAATAAGCACGGAATGAACTGAGGAAACTCATGCTAACAATGATGGCATAGATACATTGGAATATGAACGTTGCCAACTTCCATCCCTTAAGCTAAAAACATCAATGGGAAGAAGTTGGGCACTTTTACAAAATTCAAATAGACATTCATTATTAGATATCTCTCTTACAATTTAGTCATGGGGGAGATGGCCACCTATGCTAATCATTGGAGGCCCTCAGTTATTTTAAGTTTTTGTTTTATACTTTTATGTTTAACACATTTTTTTTGCAAGTTTTTATCTTACACATTTTTGTTTTGCAAATTTCTTTAACTTTTCTTCTTCTTTTTTTACAACATATTTATACTGTTCAATTTGTGTGTGTGTATGTCTGTGTGTGATTCACCTTGTAAGTTCGTCATCTAATAAGTGTTCTTCACGATGTTTTCTCATTGATTGCTAATGTTTGATTTTTACCTTTAAGTTACGATGTTAACACTAAGGTATGTTCTTTTGATATGGCAGGCAATGAGTCCACTTCATCCATCCATCCACCAAATTCTATGGTCTCTCTTGGCTTGGAAATGTACAGTCCCCTTCCTAATAAGAACTTTAACAAATCTGTGACTGGGTACTTCTCAAACTAAGGAAGGAATCAAGGTTTGAAAAGGGTGTGACTTCAAGGGAACTTGATGCATTTGTGTTGGCCATTCTCTTGGGTGCTTGGATGGTTTCTTCTTGAGTTTTCTTATCATTCCAATGTTACCCAATCATCAGAAGCTGAGACAATAAAAATAAGATGTCTTTGCATGGTGTGGTTCTCATGCATAAAAACACAAAACACAAAAAAAGAGTGAGAATTCAAAGCACACCCCTTAGACGAAATAAACTTGGGCTACAAGCACTAGTTATGGAACCCAGAAGTATTCCCTCTAACTAAGGCCCTTCTCACTTTCCATTCTCTCCTTTGTTTCGTCAGAATGGTGGTGGCTCTTGGAGGAAGCATTCTTGTTACTCCAGTGGATGGTTTGGTCAAGTGTGTTGATGTGAAGTCACTGGATGTGGTTAGTTTGAGGCTAGAGTTGGAATGAGATTAATCATGCAACACACAATGGGCTATATACCACCTTGTTCTTGGGATCCCATTCCCTCCTCTTCTCTCCACCCTTCTCTCCATTGTTCACCTCATTTCCAGTTGTATCATTAGTGTATATTTTAGTAGATACATTATTTTCTTTTTGGTAAATTCTCACGGTTAAGACTTTAACTCTTCTTCCAAAGGACATTCCCAGAGCCTACGGACTCTTTGAATGTGGGTTTGTCAGGGCAGTAAGGGCATGAGCCTGCTTTGGGGAGGACCCACTGACATTCCTTTTTGGTACACCAGTTAAATTCTTTCCCTTAACATTTTGCAATTCATTTTATTTTGTTCATTTCCATCTTGACATCTATTTTATCGATGTCCTAGTTGTCTCTTTTTCTGCATCTTCTTGTTCTTATCTTTCTCCATTCTCTCGCTACCAGAGGTTCACGATTAGTCATGGGGGTACGAGGCCCACTTTTTTTTATTTTCTCCTACCCCTACACCTTCGGTATCCATCATGTATATATCTCTAGATCCATAATCAGCCATACCACAACCCAAGCAATGGACTTACACCAAAGCAAGGTATTACCCAAATTGAAATTCATTTACCCTTGCTAATATACGATTGTGTTGTATGTGCAGATGGCAATCATGCACTAACAGACTAGATCTAGAAGGAGCACTTGGAATGGAGCAGTGCTAGAAATAGCTGTGCAAGGAATGAAATTGATGATGCACTTACAGATGGACAATGAAAGGCGTAATCTGGGCATTGGTAGCAGCAAGACTTCTTCTCTCTTCTCTTTTCTCTCAGCTAACAAATGAGGCCTAACGTCAATGTAATAAGGTGTTCACTCTTGTTGTCATGAACACCAGTCTATTGTGTCTTGTAATGATGATTCGTTCACATAACATCCCATTAGTTCCATTCTCTCAATAATCCCATACCTACATGATATTATTGTAATGAACTCAAGGACAAGTTTTCATTTAGTCATGGGGGTATGATGGGATGCGATATCACGGGCCACCACCATATCTATAAATAAGAGGCAGCACTCCCCTTATTCCTCATCCTAGTCTAGAAGTAGAAAAACTCTGGCATATTGATCACTCCAGTGATAGAATATTTTCCATTTGCCCATAGTAGGAGTGCCCAAGTGAACAAATCTTTATTTGAGCAACATTGTACCTGAACGCAAGTTGTGTATGGCAATAAAGACGAGCTTTGTGGATAAACCTTGTAGTGCATGGAATAGGATTTTCTTATCTATTATTTATTACTTTCTTTTAGTAATACAGTATGAGTACGACTTGACTGTGAGCATCTAAGGATGTGTACGGTTAGTCAAGGAATTGGCTACTCATCACAATGCGGTATGAGTACGACTTGATTATGAGCATCTTAGTGTGACTACTTGGTAACCCAGTGGCGTATCTAGGATATATGCTTGGTAATCCTAGTGGTAGTCATGCATCAAGATGTGTATGGTTAGTCAAGGAATCAGCTGCTCATCGCACTTAGGCTAAATTAGATTCTTTTCCCCTTATCTCCTAGTAACATGGGATGAGTACAACATGATTACGAGCAATTAAGGATGTGTATGGATAATCAAGGGATAGATGCTCATCATGTTTAGGTTAGTTAAGTACCTCAGTATGACCACTTCAAGTATGTGCATTATGCGTGGTGATCCTAGTAACGATTAGCGTTTCGTAGCCATGGTTGCATAGTTCAGGGTGTGTATGGTAAGTGGGAACGGATGCTGATGCTAGGTAAATTAGACTTAGTTCATTAGTTAGAGTTAGCACTTAGTTTCTCAACCCTTCCCTCATTAGCATAGAAGACAAAAAACATAAAAGACCATAAAAATCATATTCCTCAGACTTGCTTAACCATACACTATGACAAATACATGTTTGGGAAGACAAAAAATAATTAACCCTAAGTGTTCCAAGAGGCGTGTAGGCATTTAGTCTATGGAGTTCAACCGGATCATGTGTGCGACACTCGTATTCATATGGTTAAGTGTAGGGATACCCGCCACTCATCACCAATATTCTCACAATGTACAAGTAAAAAGTATGTGGACTACTTTGAACATGATACTTATGCCAAGATTAATGTAGAGGACAAGTTTATCTTAGATCATAGTTAGCCATAACTTTCAAATTTTTCCCTAGAACTCTTTTTTTTTCATTTTTTGACATTTAGAAAGGAAATGAGTGCAATAGAATTACTTAATTTTCTCTCATTTTTTTGAATTTTTGGGAAATAGGTTCAAAAGGAGAATGGAGGGTAGGGTGAGGATTGTTGCTAGACCTCATCATACTCAAGAACTTATAACACTACTAATGAACATGGTCCTCATTTTTTTTGTCTACTTTTTTTTCTTGAAGAAAATTTACTCATGGTGTACTTTTTTTGTCTACTTTTTTTTCTTGAAGAAAATGGACCATCCCATAGTCAAGTGATTTTGTTTAAATTTCTTATTTATTTATTTATTTATTTTCAAAAATTATGGTTAATAATTTTCCATAAAAGCCTCTCTTTCAATGATTATTTTTTTTAAAAGTGTTTATATTGTATGAATTTTACTTCTATTTTTAAATTTAAGATTGCTATTCATAGTTGAAGTATGATTTATGTTGGTTGTAGTTGCAGGTTTTGAGATGTATGTGATGAGTTTTCCAGTAGCATTTTGTAAGTGAATTGTAAGCCCTAGACTTGGAAAGTATTTCACACCTTTTGTTTATGGTTTTCATGCATATGGTTAAGGTTTCTACCTCTTTAGATTTCATCATAGCCTTCCATTTCACACTTCTAGGTTTGATGTATGTTTTATGCTTCCTAAGATATTTCCAAGCTCATTTGGGAACCTTAGGAACCTTTCAACATGTTCTTTGGCATTTTGTCTCTTACCCAAATTTGGGTGAGCAAAGTGTGTAGGGTAAGTATGTGCTAACTACCTTGTGTCAATGTAGGGATGTTAATGTACCTTCATTGTAGGTCTAGTTTGGCCCCTTTACATCCTATCATCTCTGGTGTGATCTTGGTATAACTAGGCTACTCTGACAAACCTCTCTTAATGCCTAAGCACTAGTGAACCTCTACCATTGGGTGGCAAAACTTATAAATACCCAGGATGAGCTTTCACATGGAATAACTTCATTCTAGCATTTTCATTTATTTTTTAGCATATAATTTTCTATGAAGAGCTCTTACTCCTTAGGTAAATTGATTTCCTTCCTTGTCTTTTATGTGTTTTAAATCATCACTTTCATAAGTGCAACTAGACTCTGTCAGAGTGCTACCTTGCTTATGTAGCTTGGAACCATTTGGTCAATATGGAGTCCAATGTTTATGTGATGAGCAAAGCTTATGATTTTCCTTTGTTTTACCATTTATGCCTTAAACACTAAATCAATAAAAAATATTAAACATTAATAATAATAAAAATATTTCTTTATTTCTCATTTTCTTAAGCTATGATGATTCATCATTGCCCAAAGAGGCCTCAATTATATAGTTTGGTATTGAGCCATTGAAATTGTGACTAATATTCATTTTTATTACATTACATTTTGTGTGTTATTGCACCTATTCCAAGAGGGATTGCAATGCATGTGTCTTTATTACTATTTTGTTTCTTATATTCTGAAATCCATAAAAATTATTGATGAATCATGTTTAGATATGCTCCAATATCGAATACACGATATTGGAGCCTTGATATCAAAAAATTAATACCAAACTCCAAGATGCAATATTGAATATCCAATATCATGAGGTATATGCTAGCCTATAAATATAGTCCTTGGGTACATAATTTTTAATTAATTTTTTGTCATAGAGTAACAAAGTTCTTGTAGTTTAGCCATTCTAGAGTTAGAATATTTCTAAGTGCCCATAGTAGGAGTCTAAGTGTGTATAGATCTTTGTTCAAGCACTAATGTACCTAAGCACAACAATGTGATGAAAATAAAAATGAGCCCTATTGATAATCCTTGTAGCACTGAGAATAGATTAATGTTTCTTTTAACGCATTTAGTATTCATGAACTTTACTTTAATGCATTTTAATTAAGCATTAAATTTCCAATTCTTAATAAATGCAAGCACAACCACTTTGAGCATACGTGTAGCACTTAGTAACCTATAAATCCTTAATGTTTGATAACCCAACAATGCTATATGGATTTAGGATGTGTTCAAAGAGTGGGAATGGATACTTGTGTTAGGCTAGCTAGGTAGTAGATTAATTACATATTAAATTCCTCTACCTTTCATTCTTGTTCTAGGCTATTAAGCTTATAAAATATAAATTGATAAAAATCATATACCTCAATTACACTTAAACATACACTTGTACCTCATGTGTGAAATTGAGAAGACAATGATCATTTCAATTAGATTTGACTTCCTGAAACCAATGTACTTAGGAACTTAAGGTTTGCAAAGTTCAACCAAATCGTGCATGAATGCTTGTGATTTCTATGGTTGGGTGTAGGGGTACCTCGTCTCTCATCATTGGCATTGTTGCTAAGGACCTTTAGTTGTTATGTGAACTATCTAGAATTTAGTGGAAATTATTGAAAATCATTGGCATGAACCTTAGAGTTGTATCATATATTAAAATTACTATAACAATTTTAAAGACCACATTTTGCATGAAATAAACTAATGGCCTAACACGTACAAATGTTGCTAGCATGAATGAACTAGAGTAAGTTCATCATGAACTCTCTAATAACACAAATGATGATACCTATTGGGAAGAGTTGGAAATTCTTAAAAATTTCAAACAAGAGGCCCTTGAATTAAAAACTCTACTTGTCAACATAGAATATGTATTCTTAAAAATGGAAAGCTATTAATAATCAATGCTAATATTGCTTCAAAATAGAAATAGATGATGCTAAAAGTGGGTGAAAAGTGATTAGCAGCATTTTCTTAGTAATATCCCGAACTCACAAGGATTGGTCCTAGGATATGCCAACATCATATCTACATTGACTGGGCCATGAAGCCAAAGAGGTAGCCACAAATGTGATTGAACCCCAAATTGAAGTAGATCATCAAGGAGAAAATAAAAAAACTCCTCAAGGTGGGGTTCATTTATTCTATTGTGGATAGTGAGTGGATTAAGCTCACTTATGATTGTGCCAAAGAAAGGGAGGAAATGGTGGGTCTACATTGATTTTTGGCTATTAAATATGGCAACATTCAAGGACCATTTTCTATTTCCATTCATTGATCAAGTGTCATTCATTGATATTGTAGTTTTCTAGATGGTTATAGTGATTATAACCAAATCTAGATCGCACTAGAGGACCAGGCCAAAATAATGTTCAAGAGTTCTTAGGGGACTTTTGCATATTTTAAGATGCCTTTTTATCTTTGCAATGCTCCTGCTACATTCCAATGCCTGGTCCTTAGAATTTTTTAACATTAGCTTAGTAGTGGTGTGGAAGTCTTCATGAATGACTTCTCCACCTATGGAGCTACATTTGAGCAAGCCTTGAACCACTTCGAGCAAGTACTAAAGAGATGTGTTGAAATGAACCTTCAACTTAATTGGCAAAAGAGTCATTTGATGGTCTAGGAGGGCATTATATTGGGGCATCAAATCTCACAAGTAGGAATTTCTATAAAACTTATAAAAATAAGGATCATCCAAGGAATAAGCTACCAACCAGAAACTATCAAAGATATTCAGTTATTCCTTGGACACACTAGCTACTACCGATAATTCATAGAGAATTTCTCTTAGATCACAAAACCATTGGTTGAGCTGATGAAGAAAGATACTCCATTTATTTGGACCATAGAATGTGAAAAATAATTCTAATAGATGGAAGAGAAACCTATAAAAAATCCAATTCTATAAGAACCTAATTAGTCCAAACCATCTCATGTTATGATGAATCCATCAAATTATGCCTTGTGAGCTATGCTTATGTAGATGAATGACAAGAAATGTCCATACTACATCCACTACCCAAGATGAAGCATTGTGGGTGCACAATTGAACTACATCGTCATAGAAAAAGAATTGATAGCAGTGGTGTTTGATCTCGAAAATTTCAAGAATTATGTGCTTGGATACAAATTTTTTGTTCTCATAGACCATAGCACCATTTTCTTCCTAATAAACAAGCTGACGATGAGCCTGCATGTTATATGGTAGTTGGTGATCTTATAGGAATTCAATATCATGATGGTAGATAGAAAGAAAATTGAGAACGTGGTCAATGGTAGAGCCCACTATCTAATGTGTTTCCTAATAAACTTATCTTTGCTAGGGCTATAATTGAATAATTTCCCAATCAGCCTAAATGGTATGATGGCATTCTCACCTATTTGCTCACTCAAGAGATGCTACAAGGGTTGGACCACTGGAAGAAAAAATAGTTTCTTCACCAAGTAAAATAATTCATGGAGATTAATGGATACCTCTACAAGGTGTGTGTTGATGGCCTAGTTCGATGGTGTGTCCCTGATGCTAACCAACTGTGTGTTCTCCAATATGCTCATGAGGGTCCTTGTGGGGGCCACTATGCTAGGAGATGCATAACCATTAAAATCCTAATGGCAAGGTACTATTGGCCAATAATATTCAAGGATGCTCACCAATATGTCCACTTTTGTAAATGATGCCAACAAGATGGTGGAATGACTACTTGAATGGAGGGACCTTAACAGTGGATTCAACCAAGAGAACCATTCAACATCTGGAGCATAGATTTCATGGGTCCCATCACACCCATGTTAAATATAAAGACATACATCATAGTCATTGTTAACTATTATAAAAAATGGGTAGAAGAAGAAGCCATCACTAACTATACATCTTCTACTACTACTTGGTTTTTACAATAAAATGTTGTAAATAGGTCTAGTGTGCCATGTGCATTAATATGTTACAATGGAACTTACTTTATAGGTAGTACTTTTTAGAAGCTTATGCAACGCTTGGGAGTTAAACATTAATTCATAACACCCTACCACCCCAACACCAATGGTCAAGTTGAGGTTACAAATAAGTAAATTACAAAGATCCTAATAAAGATTGTTAGCAAATATAGGAAAGACTAGAGCATAAAACTCAACGATGCCTTCTAGGCCTACCACTCAACATGGAAACTACCTATAGGCTACTCTTTCTATGAGTTGGTGTATGGAAAATTACCAACACTTCCTATTCAATTTGAGCTTCATACACTTTCAACAGCCTATGACCTTGACCTTGATTTAAGTCTAGCACAAAAAGAAAAAATAATGAATCTCAACTTGTTATATGAAAATCGATTGGTGGCCCTATCATCTAACAAGTTGCATAAGACATTTAACAAAAAATGCCATGACCTTAGAATTAGGAAAGTCAAATTTCAACCAGAAGATAAAGCCCTCTAGTAGAACCCCACACACATACCTCAACAAACTAAGTTTCAAAAATTGGGAGAAGGACCTTATATAATTAATGAAACCTTTTCTTTTGGGGCCATGATGATCTACAAACCTTAGAGCCTAGACAAGAAACTGCTGGTCAACATACAACAAGTCAAACCTTTCCATGATCCTAAGCTATCTAATGCAACAAACACCTCATTAGATGGACAACCATGCTTAATATGTTAAATCTCCTCCTATCAACTTAGTTGTGGGGGAGATGGCCATCCATGCTAACCATATAAGTGGCTTCTCATTTTTTCATATTTTTTTACACATTCTTTATCTTATAGCTTTTTTTTCACATTATTAATTTTTCAATATTTTTGTTTTACAACATTGTTAGTATGTTTTATTTTTCTTAACTATTTTACAATTTCTTATATATTTTTCTTTATTTGAATATGATTTTTTATTATTTTTTAAAAATGCTATGTCTTATTGCCAACTCAGTACAGTGTGATTTAATTGATGTGGGCATGTGCTATCTAATTATTTGATTGTTGGTGTTTGGATTTTAGCTTTGAATTTTGTTACTAATAACTAGGAAATGGTTTCTTTATCATGTAATAGGCAATGAGTCCATAACATCCACCCATCCATAAACTCTATGGTTTTCCTTATTTTGGAAATGTGCAGTCCCTTTTTCATTAATAAAGTTTTAACGAACTTGTGATCCTAGTAGTTTCTAGAATTTGAAAGGATTCAAAGGTTTGAATAGGGTATGACTTCAAGGGGATTCGATACTCTTTATGGATTTTTTCTTACTTGGGTGCATGTGTGTTTTCATGGATTTCTTACCATTCTGTGTCAACCAATAATAGGAAGTTGAATAAGTCTTTACATGGTGTGGTTCCCATTCAAAAAAGAAGAAAAAAATAAAAAGAAAAAGAATAAAGGAAAATAAATAAATAAATAATGATCAAAATTCAAAGAACACCCCTTATATAAAATAAATAGGTTACAAGAACTAGTTATAAGAATAAAAAGACATGTTACCCATGCCTAAAGGTTCCCTCTAATTAAGGCCCTTCCTCACTTTCTACTTCTCTTTTCTTCTCTAATAAGAAATGATGGTTATCTTGTGTGAGCACTCTTCACCAAGGATGATGTGGCGATACCATATGACAAGCACCATTTATGATTGTCAAATATTCTCCCTCACTCTTTAGTTTCCAAGAAGATTTGGATGTTAGTTTTTTCTAAGATGTTCAATTCTATTATCAAGAACACCCAATTTCGTAAAAGATTGTATATCCATACACTTGGGCACATAGAGTCTATTTATTCCATTTGAGTCAGTTTGTATGTCAGTAAATAATCCCATACCTACCCAATATTTTGTAACTTATTTCTCCTCATGTTCACTTAAGGAAAAGTTTTCATTTAGTCATGGGGGTATGATGAATCATTTTTAGATATGTTCTAATATCGAATACGTAATATCAGACCCCAAGATGCAATGTTGAATATTCGATATCACAGGGTATATGTTAGCCTATAAAGATAGCAATTGGGCATAAAGTTTTCAATTAATTTTTTTTCATAGAGTAATGAAGTTCTTGCAATTTAGCCATTTCATAGTTAGAATATTTTTGAGTGCCCACAATAGGAGTCTAAGTGTGTACAGATCTTTACTCAAGCACTAATGTACTTGAGCATAGCAGTGTGACGGAAATAAAGACAAAACCTTTTGATAATCCTTGTAGAACTAAGAATAGATTAATGTTTCTTTTAATGCATTTAATAGTCAAGGTTTCTTTTTGTTAATGTTTCTTTTAAGTTGTAGTAACATGCATTTTGATTATTAAGATTCAACTTATGGATAATCCAAGATTGTTGTTGTATCACACCCCTAAATTTAGCTTGATTCCTTCAATTAATTTTTTATTTTCTCTTTCTTAGTTACTTATATTACTGTTAGTTTCTTAATTTATCTTAGAACCTAAACTAGCAATACATCTAAGCTTTATTCTCCTCCAATCATTTTATCAATTACAACAAAAGAAAGGAATTAGGGCATATGATAATGGAAAAAAACAAACTTGATCCTTATATAACATGGATGTAAGTACCACAACATCATAAGAGATTTTAGTAATTGTATTTTTTATTCTTCTATGGTCATGCTATATTAATTACATCATCCTCCTATGTTCAGTACTTGTATTTGCTTCATTTGCATGTGTGATCATGTAGGAAAAGTCAACATTCTCCAAGTAGTCAAATCCACCATACTATCTCCTTCAAGACATGACTAGAGTGGGCCATCATAGCTACAACAAACCATTAGATCATATTGTTAAATATGTTAACAAAGAACATACTTACCATGCAAGGCTCCTAAGTATCTTGTCTAACACTAATAAAAATTTTCAAAGGCTCCTAGCCCACTTACAACCTCCTCATGATTAGACACCCTGAAATATCATCATCATTAGATAGTCTCCAATGGTACTATCCAGTGATTGTGCTACTAAGTAACCATGATACGTTTCACGAAATATTGTGGCCTAAGTAGGAAGTACCTAAAACCTAAATTGCATGATAGGGACTACCATAATCACATCTACTACTCCTTTTCAACTAGTGTCAAATCTCCTAAACCTAATTCCACTTTTCTCCTAGACTAACTAAGTCTTAGTCTCATCTAGGATTGATAGCCCCTTAAAACCTACAAGGATTACATATGCATGCCAGCTTCTAAGGTACCTAACTCAACCTCACCCATGTTCCATACCATGTTAAGACTAACTAATACTAATTTATTACTTAGCCTTGTACATGTCCCATACTATGTCAAGAGTATTGATTATTGTTGAGGTGATGTAACTTGAGTCTTTTGTGACTTCTGCAATATTTAAATCAACTACTATCCTCCAATATCTAATAGTTAACGTAACTCTAACAAACATAAGACTCAAAAAAGACATTAAGAAGAAGCATTAGCATTAGATCTAAGAAGAAATATAACACAAAGAAAAAATCTACTACCTTCATGAGCTAGCATACTATTCCCCACTAACAAAAAAGCCTCTTAAGATCCTAAGCACAAAGCACTAACAAACTGAAGATTGAAGAAGGTATAGATAAAAAATGATGGTTAGGAGAGAAACCCATAACTTGCTTATAAAACCCAATATACGCATTCCCATGCATGCCTTCTAGAAATTTCTAACCTAAGACTAATTAAATGCAATAGATTTAACATAAAGATAAACATTATCTTTATCCAAGATAAACATCATTTTTAATCAAGATAAAAGATAAACATAATCTTTACGAGGACCCACATCTAGTCATCCTATTTTTATCTAGAGACCACAAGGATCACATCATAAGATGATAATAAAAATACCAAAAAATATATAAAGTCTCATACTAACCACAAATGCAAAGAGGTAAGATTTATTAAATAAAATCATGTTCATAGGATCTCTTGTGAAATTAACTAATAATTAAGTCTCATGCAGGATAAGGATAATGATCATGTGATTATAAAGTCTCCTATCAAACATCAACATAAAGAAGAAATACTTATTAAAAGAACATCAACATATGATGAAAGCAATTATTAAGTCTCATGTCAAAATAATAATAAAATGAAAAAAATATTAGATGTTATAAATGAATCAAAAGTGCAAGATCCTTTATTAAGCCAAGTTTGAATTGTAGAAACAATGTAAGGGTAAAAGACAAAAATGCTAATCTTTGTAAAAATCCCATGGGTGTTACATGTTTCTTTAATGAAAAGCATCAATCATAATCCTTTGTGATTAAATGGAACTTTTTAGCCTAATTATATAGGCAAAACCATCATATTTTATTGTGTAGAATAACTGGAGGGGAAATTTAATTATTACCACTTTTTTATTTATGAAAATATCAAAAGTCACATGTAAAATTATGAATAAAAATGAAATGAAATGAATCTTTATTACATCCAAAGACTCATAGGATCTATTGTACAAATATTACATTTTCATGAAAAATAAAGATAGACTCTACAAATTGAACAAGAACCAATGGGGCATTGAAAATAAATCATACTAGCTTTTTGCTATAACATTATAACACTATCTCAAATAGGTAGTCATAATATAAGAAAGAAACACATATAACTCATCCTTAAGAACTCCTAATATGTACAACTTACAAATGTGCTCTTCTCAGGAAAGTTGAATCCATCTTCCACTTTCAATTCTAAGATTATGAGAACTTAAGCAAAGCTTGCTGATAACATGTCATTATTTGATTGGAATAGTAGCTAAAAGATAGTGAACTTCTACATCTAGTTTATTAGATCTAATGTGGTGTAAATAAAATTCCCTCTTACCTTCCACATTAGTCCACATTTATGTTAAAACCTTATACTTATCTAATTGGTAAATAAACTTACGATTTTGTTTCATGTCCTCTCAAAAGATATTTCAATTTCTTAACCATTACATTACCTACAAATAGAAACCATGATCTCATGAACCCTCAAGAACTACTTTAGAGATTTTGTCTTGCCTTGAGATATGCAAGCTATGAGTGTAGGTAATGAATTGGCACAAGGATTCTGTTTTTAAAGGCAATCAATTAAATTCACATAATAACATTGAGTAAGTTATTTACATCTTCAACTTTAACTCATCAAGAAGAAAATTTTTTTGCCCTCTCTCAATATCTTTCCAAAGTTTAGCACTAAGTCTAGGTTCGCAAACAACACATCGATACAATGGCGTAGGATAGATGATAGTTTGAAAATTTTGATTTTTGACCTTCCAAGCCAAAAGGCCTAAATACTTGTACTTGTTTTTGAAAGTATATAGAACCTTGAAATCTACTGTTATTTTTTATTTGATGTACTTTCCTCATATGTAATTATTCTATAAAGGAGACCTACATATTTAAAAGAATCTACTATTTGCACATTGCTACCTAAAAAATGGAAGTTGTAATAGTTATTTCTTGTATCCTAGATCATCAATTTAGTTTTCTTTATATTCACTTGAATATGAAATGAATGATAATAATTTTCTAAAATTGTCAACATATTTACATACCTTCTATAGTAGTGGAAAATATGGCAACATCATGTATATATAAAAGAATATTAATTTGTTGGGATCCAATTTTGATAGCCTGACTATCTTACCCATTAAATAATCATTCTTGCATTTTCTCAATAAAGATACCAAAGAGGGTTGGAAAAAGTGGACAACCTTGCTTTACTCGAATTTAACTCTAGAATTAAAATTTTTCCTCTGAATTGCTATCTATAATTTCAATAATCACTTCCTCATACAATCATTAAGGTGCCATAATCAAGTTTGAAGGAAGGAAAATTTTATGCAAGCACAATAGTTTTGTACATATCACTAAATTATATGCTTTTGTAAAATTAATAAAACAAATAAAAAAATTTTTATTAGATATTTTTGCAAATTCCATGTAGTGTCTAAGAGTAACTAAGTGATTCATAATAAAGTGATTTTCTCTAAAACATGCTTGACATCTTTTCTTGACTTGGTTACCTTTGGTCCAAGAATTAATTGGCTTTTCTAGTAGACTACCCAAAAACTTAGCAAAAATTTTACTCACAATGATTATTCAAGAATTGTTCAAATTACTAATATGGAATGTGAATGGAGAAAACATCAATCAATTGAGGAGCATAATTATGATCAATCATGCATGCAAGAGACCAATATTGTTGAAGGTATTACCAAACCTCCTACTACAGTTGAGGCCTTAGCACAACATCATATCAAAGTGAATAATTCCTTGATGGACTTGGCCCACCATGTGGGCTAAGTTTGGGATACAATTAACAAAAAGATAAGTACTACTTTAAAGGACATTGAGGGTAAGATGATTGAGGCTACAACCAAAGTAGTTACACCATATGAACATAGAAAGTTTTATGATGAAAAGGGTAAAGGGAATCTCTCTTACTCTAAAAGCATTTAAGAAGATCTGAATGATGCTTTCTCATACTTCTCTAATGATGAGGATCTATGTGAGTATTACATAGACTTTCATGATTGATAGTGCTACCCAGTCATGACTCACATGATTAGTGAGATGAGACAATATGGGATACCTTTCAATCCTAGGTTCCTCAAAAGAAAAATGAGGAGGATTCCATATATTGACTATTCATACTATTTCAGTAGTGCTTATCTATAGCCCATGCAGTAGTACCAACAATTTTAAACTCCAAATCCTTGGGATGTTTCTCCATGAAATCTTCCCACTCTAATGTAATAACAGATGATGCCTTTACCCAATTCTTACTTTTATGATGTAGAGGCAAGGACTTATTTCATCTCCACAATGTTATCTCAATAGTAGTTTTCTACCTCAAACAATTCTGCCAACCAAGCTTCCCAACAATAATAGCGACAATTCCACTTCCTAGTCCCATGCAAGGTGGGATATAGAGTCAACCACAGCCAAGGTAGACCAAATCATGTAATATTATCTAGGGAAATGACCCTACTTATATCCATGCATCTAGACAATATTACCAATCATCCATTAATTTGGTTATGGGAGGAAGTTCAAGGTTCCACAGTAGGAAATTTTATTGCAAACACAGACATGAGAATCACAAGACTGAGTCTTTATCCTTCTCTTCGCCTTGTCAAGAGGAAAATAATTTAAGATAAATGAAATCCCACACTCATGAGATATTTATGAACATCCCTAATCATAATTTAGTAGTAATATCTACTCCAGAGATAAGTTCCATTGTTATGTCTAGTGGCATGATGATAGTTGATGGCGATGTTGTTACCTTCTCTATATCTATGGTTAGAATGTGAGGAGTTAAAGAAGGATGTTTTCTTGTAAAGTAACTAGATCCTAGAAATACCATGATAGAGATTCAAGTTAGTCAAAAGGGTTATTTCCTAGCTCTCTATGAATTCTATTTGAGAGTTAATATCATTTCATTCTAGCAATACCTTCTCTCAAGCATACTAACATTTGACCAGAGATGGAAGATCAATCATACATACATCCCATGGGGTAGGTGTGCAATGTAATCACTTCTATTATGGGTTGGTCATATCCCACTCATTTGTTGATGCTTGTATCAGAATATAAGATGGTGGAGGAGCTTCTTGATATAATGGGAAGAGCCTAGGTAAGCACTACAAATGCTAGGTTGGTTTTTCAAGATCCCCACCTTGAGATTAACATGCAGGATAAGACAAAAAGGATGCATTAAAAGAGAATATCCTATTTTCATTTTTTATCTTGTTGCACCATTTCCATAGGCCATATTCATGAGCCAAATAGAACATATCTTGGAAAATACTTGGTGTACTCTAATAAGCATCTTTTAGCTTTAAGCATTCTTAATGCTTAATTCACCACTCAAATGCTTTCCAGGTGATAGGCATGGATCAATTGTGGGGGAGAAATCCTTCACACTATGTTAAAATTCCATCTCCTACTATTTTTAAGAAGTTAAAAAAGATTGGTGTGCTTATTAAAAATTTTTATTCTTTTTAAACTTAATGAGTAACCAATCATGGATTTTCTTTTCTTTTAAAGTGTTTCTATTTGTATGTGTAGGAAAACTAGTTTAGTAGCTTTATGAATGCTCATCCAATAATACAACGATGGATGGATGAGCTACATATGCAATGATGATGCAAGAGCACCAAATGGATTCAACATGGAACTTTGATCAATAGAATGATGATGCAGCAATATTTATTGCTTCATTTTTCTTCTATCCATCAATGGTGAACTAGGTTAAGATTCAGCTATGAGTGAGGACTCACACTACCATTTATGAAGCTACTACTACTAGAACTATGAGAAAGTGGTAGATCCGCATGTTAGGGTATGAGCTTTGGAATATTAAAGAGTTCTTCATCACTGGTATAAGAAGGGTGTGTTATCAAAAATTCTTATCACTACTAGATGGGTCTAATTAGTGTGATTGGACCAAGATACACATGGCACCTAGCTTGGCCACTCTACTTAGAGGATGCTTATGATTTCATGAACCTATGTGCATCATGTGATGAATGATGAATTCTCATGTTCAAGAAACTTGAGGACTCAAGGTGGTGATTTGGCACTCCAACCATTGCCATGATATCCATGCTCCACAAAAAATCCTTTTCTTATGAATGAAATGAAAAGAATATATATGAAAAAAATGATGATGATGATGAAAAGAAAAGAAAATTTGAGAAAAAAAGCAAGAGAAGAAAAGAAGAAAGAGAAAATTGTGAACAAGTGATGGAAAAAGAAATGAACTTTTACACCTATCAATTGTACAAATTGGTATGTTTACCATCCAAACTGATATCATAGTTGCTCACATACAAGTTAAACTAGTTGTTAAATGTATACTTATGCAAACCTTTCTCATGTTCAATAGATTTCCCAAATCACTTAACTTCTAATAAAGTTGTAGTTTAAGATAATCTCATATTCAATCCTATCCATGGTTGATGAAATGTATTTTTTTTGCTTTGATATCCATGGCTCACCAACACTTTGTTTCTACTAAGACAAAATTATAATGAGGATCCTCCATTTATGGGTTCTCAACATGAATATTCTCCACCAATTGATGTTGGTGATGGGGGCTTAAACCTAAATCTGCAATTCACTATCAATAATTTGGGTTTAGGAAAAAGTGGGAATCAAAGTAGAGGCCCAAGTAAGCATCAAGATGACAAGAAAGCTAATGAATGTGGTCCTGGAAAGTGTAGAGGAGGTGGCAAACACCATGGTGATGGTAGTCCTCTTCTCTCTTCATCCTCTTTACTTGCATCTTCTTCTTCCTCTTCTAGTTCTAATAAACATCGTAGAAAGAACAACAATGATGAAGATGAATAACGAGACAATGATAATCATAGAGACCATCATGAATGAAGGGGTAGTAGAGGGCATCATAGGTGTCATTAAAATAATGATGATGATGAATCTTTACTTGCCACTTGAATCATGTTGGACATTGCAGGGCCAGTAAAAATTCCAACGAAGCATGTGAAAGATAGTCAGATTAAGAAACTTGACATGAACACTATCCCTAGATTTTAGGGGTGGGGGGATAAAATTTGATCTATAAACATATCTTCAATCCTTTTCCAATGCATGTGTCTTATAAAATTTTGAAAATGATTGGTAGAAATCAAAGCTATTTCCTAGAACACTCATCAAGGAAGCAGAAAGTTAGTATCAATCCTTGGATCTAGAATCCATTCACAAGTGGAGTGTAATGCTAGAGTTGTAGAAGGATAAATATCAAATGTACTCTCAAGTGTCTAATCTAAGAAGGAAAATCCAAGGATGAAAGCAATGAACACATGAACCTTTGGACACCACCATGAGTAGATACTATTCTCTCATACATCAATGTCCAAGCCATGGTTATTCTCATTGGGAACAACTTCGCCACATCATAGATAGACTCAGATAAGAAATGACAAGAATGCTTGGGGTCTATGCTCAAAGAAGAATATTAGAACTTAGAGTCCATCAAATCCAAAAATTGATAGAGTAGGTAGTAAAAGAATAATGAGAGATAAAGAAATAGGAAAATGCTAAGGAATATAATAGGGATCCTTCCATTAGAAAAAGGAAGGTCCAATTTTGCGACAACAAGGAGTCATCACTTGATGAGTTGATGCAATAATAATCCTTACCAATCCAAAAATATATTTTTGATATATTAGCCAAGATTGATAAATTATGGAACTATTTGGATGAAAAATTCTAAAAATTATAAAAGAATCAAGAGAGTAGAGTAGTGATCGTGATTACGGGAGGTAGAGAGGAGTTGAACGTGCCTACCAAAGGGATAAGGACAAAGCTACTATAATAGAAGAAGTTGTGGAAATAGAATCAGATGATGATGGTGGATGTGACATCTACCAATATGAACATTCTAAAGCATGTTTTCCTATTGTGTTACACTTTCAAGGGATTGGGGTGTATGCACTGAATCCTAGACTAGTAAGAATGCAAGCACCTAGAAGATTGCCTAATCCTCAAGGCAATCCAAGGTAGTTCCACCAACAATAATAAGATTATTATCCAAGTGAAGCTCTTCCACAATCATATGAGCAATAACAACAATGGTAGCACTCATATTCATGGGGGATACCACCACCTAGAAAGTAGTACCCTTACCAGCAACCAAATCCATATGGGTACTATGTTCAACAATCCATTTCTCTATGTGACTCTTCCAATCATCCCACATTTCAACATTAGTACTACCTCCTGAGTATTATTGAAGTTATTCTCCATCTTCTAAGGGGGAGTCCCAAATCCATATTATTCTTCTTATCATTCTACATATGTCCCTCCACCCTTAACCTAGTTACCGCCTACTCCATCAATGTAAGGAGAAATTCTTCCTCAACCATAATAATGCAATGTAATGAGGGTTACGAACTTACAGCCAACTCCTCAGCGAAGTGGTTTAGAAACTAGATCATAAAATAGACTTTTCTTCCAAATCAACATCCTAACTACACCCTCACATACACCTACAATTGGCAATCCCACTTCTCCATATCCTTATACATCTAATTTTTTCAAGTATTCTTTAAACCAAACACCTCCCAAAGTACATACTATCATGTTAACTCATGTGGTAACTAATTGTATAAAGGCTAGCCACCTTCCCAGAAAAATATATGATCCTAGAAATCCCCTTATTTACCTTCAAATCACGGGGAATGAGCCTTGTAATGCTTTTTTGGATTCATGTCCTAGTATTAATCTAATTTCCATGAGATGTATAAAGCCTGGAACTTGCCTCCACTCAAGAAGAGCAACATCCATCTCGAGTTGGCTGATTAGTCCATCATTGTTCCTTTGGAACTAATGGAAGACATTATGATCACTATATGTAGGTGTTCCTACCCCACTAATTTCTTGGTGATCCAAGTGGACAATTTCAAGGGGGACTTCCCAATCATCATAGGAAGGGCTTGGTTGAGCACTGTTGATGCATGATTGGGGATTTGAGATCTCTCCCTTGAAATCTCTAAAGAAAATGCATTCAAAAAGATCAGGAGGAAGAAAGTTCCATGCATTATGTACAATGATATAGGGTAAAATTTTGTGCAAAAACTATGGGCTATTAACAGTGTAATGTATTAAATCATGCAATTACTATGCTAATATATCTTAAATTCAAAGGTGTCTGGATGCAACAACCACAAAGTAAGAGGATACTTAGTGGCTGATAGCTAACCTTGAGAGCAGCTCAACACTTTGCATGGAACTTGCTAAGAGCCTAACATGTGCCTACATGGAAGGCATGGATGAACTAGAGAAATTTGATCACCAACTCTCTGTTGATAAAATTGATGATACCAATTGGAAAGAGTTAAAAATTCCTGAAATTTTTAAACAAGAGTCCCTTGATTTGAAAACTCTACTTGCTAGCATGAAATATACATTCCTGAAAAATGGAAAGTTGATAACAATCAATGCAAATATTGCTCCTAAACAAAAGGCGATGTTGCTTAAAGTGGTCAACAAATCGCCAACAATCTTTGCTTGATCATATTTTGAACTCACAAGGATTGATCCTAGGATATGCTAGTGAAACACCACCAAATTTGGGCTATCGCATCTTGACCAAAAATTTTCCTAAGTGTTAGCATGAGGCCACTTTTGACAAATTTTTCTAAGTGCTAGGACTAAGGTCTCCACTACCTCAGAGAATAATCAGCCCAGTGGAAGTGTAGTTAGCTTCAAAGACTATTTTTTTTGGCAATTTTTTCTAAGCGTCATCATAAAGAAAGAAGCTACAAACTTTTCTAAGTGTTGAGACTATGCTCTCCACTACCCTAGAGCATAGTTAGCTCGATAGAGAGCATAGTCAACATAATGGCTAGTTTGCAAATTTTTCTAAGTGTCAAGCTAGCCATTGTAGAATTTTCTAAGTGCTAAGACTACAATCTCCACTACCCCAGAGCATAGTCAAGCATAATCAGCATGAAAGTTCATTTTTTTGCAAAATTTTCTTAAGTGTTGAGACTATGCTCTCCATTGCCCTGGAGCATAGTTAAGCATTGTCAACATGAAGACCTAGTTTTGTTAGAATTTTTTTCTAAGTGCTAAGACTACACTATCCATTGCCTTGGAGTGTAGTCAAGCATAGTCAACTAGAAGCTAGTTTATGCAAGTTTTCACAAGTGCTAGTACTATGCTTGACCCTATTTGGGAGTGTAGTCAACGTCTTGTGGAGAGTGTAGCTAGCACATAGCCATATTTTACAAAATTATTTCTAGGTGTTAGACTACGCTCTCCCCTAGTCTATAGCATAGTCAAGCATAGTTAGCTAGAACATCCTCCAATGGCTTCCACAACATAGCACCGACATTCAATTTAGCTCCAACACACCTCCAACAAGCATAGTTAGAAAAATGAATTTTTTTTGTATCCCTTTTTTTTCCTCAAATTGTAACTATGCATGACTCCACTCAAGACAATGGAGAGCATACTCCCAGAGCATAACCTCCAAAGTTGCATTTTTTAGGTACATTATAGTCCTCTTAGCACATGTACATGTAGTTGGTAGCATAGTCACAATCTTGCAATCTTTTAAAGTCCATCAAAGCATAGAAGAGCATAACAATGCTACCCTCGATGAAGAGCATAGTTGGATGATAACATAGTTGGTAGTTTCTTTACATTTCATGCTAACCCTAATCCTAAAAATACCCCAACCCTCTACATTTTTGGGGTTGGAAAATTTTGGGTGTTGGAAAATTTAAAACTTGGAATTTTAGCAAGTTGGCATTTTGGCAAAGCAAGAGTTAGCATTTTGTGAAGATGCAAGTGAATGAAGTCCCACCACAACTCCACTATATCCTAGTAGAACATTGCAGCCCATGGTACACCATAATGGCCAACTGGAAGGCAAAAACACCATGGTGAATGCCAATCTTCATGACTAGACACCTCTAAGACTATGATTATTCTCTCCACTATGCTAGTTGTACACCACGTACCTTCTTACCTGTTTTGGTATTAACTATGCTCAACCCCACTTGTAGTGGTGTTTTGTTTCTCTCTCTTGCATTTTTCATGCTTTCTTTGCATTTTTTTTCTTTTCCTTAATGTGTAGTCACATTACAACTACACTTGGGTGGCAATCTTCATGCATCAGCACCCTCAATTTTTCTGAAAACCTTGACTATGCTTGCCCCCTCAAGCACATGTGACTATGCTCCACACTATTAACATGCTTGACATTGTCAACATCACTAACATCGTCAACACTATTAACACCATGCAAACACTTAGCATCATTTTGCAGTAACATCATGGCTAATCATGCCACATCCCAATTGCACCTAGTGCCCTTGTTATATTTGGTAAAGTACCTATTTGATCAACAAGACCATTTAGGGCACCCTATCTCCATCTCCATCATGCCCTCGTGTATACATGGGGTTAGGCTATGTGCCCATGAACCCCTTAGTGTTCCAACTGTTGATGTTTTTGGTTGCTATAATTTTTAGCACTAGAAGAAGGATAGAACCACTCCTTTAGGCTCTGTTATGGTTATCTTGCATGCTCTCTACATTGTAGTTTTCTATCCACCCATCAGTGTAGATTGGACCTCATTATTGATCCCCTTGGAACCCTATGTAGGAACCCAAATCACACTTCTCTCCACTAATTTTCCTAAGTCTCTATTCTTTGAGCATAGAGAGTATAGTCCATGGAGAGCATAGTTAGCTCTTAGAATAGAAGCATAGTCTCTACAATAAGCCATTTTTTTAGTTTCTAAACTTAACCATTTTTATGTAGTTTTCAAACTTAGCCATTTTTCTACAATTTCTAGAGTTAGCTATTTTTTTACAACTAGCAACACGTAGCTCTCCCTTTCACAACTCAATCTACAATCATGAATACATATTAGCCTTCAATGTTAGTGTCAAATGCACTTGACACCTTTACCATGGAAGGACCAAGTCCATCTCTTAGGTCACACACCCAAAACCCAGATTATGCAATACTCAACAATGAATAATACAATTTCATATGTGCAAAGATACAAGCAAGGTTACCTATAGGTTGCCTTGACATGGAAGCAAAATGAGACTTCAAATAATCCATAGGGATGGATGGAAGTATATCCCTTTCTCATTTGACATCATTCCACTCACAGAGTCTTATGCCAACTCATCTGAGCAGGTAAGCATGACATAAGGACAAACTATGAGGAAGTCTTATAGGAGGAAGAATATGAGTTTAAAGCTCACTCCAAACACAAGATCCCCTTCCACGACATCTTCCAACAACCACTCCTTGGTCAAGCCCCTCCTTGGTTCAATTCACTTGTCCTCCTTGAGATGTTTATAACATTGGCATCACCTTCCTACTTGGTCAAGCTTAGGTTGATGCTTGTAGTGGTAATGCATCAAATGTAATACATGTAATATGGTTCAACAATCCCTTTCCACTTATCCTTCTTGGCATCATCTCAACTTGCCTAGCCATCTTTGAGAGTAGCCATCACATCAACTCAACCACACTTCCACACGGGACTCATCTCCAAGCCCCATGCAACTTAAGCACCTTACATCTTTCCTATCTCATCAATGTCCGCAATGTTAGTCCAACCCACATGTGCATGTCTTGCCCTAGTCACTACATCCATAGCATAGCCAAAGCATAAACCACATAGTGTGGCTCTACAACTAGAAATCTAGCCCTAGGCTATACAACCAACATAGTAGATAGCATAGCCAATGCAACTAGCTAGCACATCTCAAAACTTGGATCAAGTGATCTAGTTGATCCAAAGTTTGACAGAGGAGGTGAGGTGACTTAAAGCCACTTCCTCTGAAATCATCAAGGTAGTGGACTTCTACTAAGATGATCCTATAAGTCATAATATCCCACCACTAACTCTACCAACTAGGGTCTCGTTGCCTCAACTCACCAAATACAATGGTGAAGGGGACCCCAATGCACATTTGCTAACATTTAGGTCTGAGTGCCTATTGCTACAAGCATGGCCACATTCCATCATGTGCATCTTTTCTAGGTCATTAACTAGAAAAGCCTTAGATTGGTACCAAGCATTGCCCAAAGGTTCTATTTCATCTTTGAAGGACCTCTTAAGCTAGTTCATGATGTGCTTTAGGTACAAGTTGAAGCCTGAAGCAACCTTGGACCAGCTAATGCAAGTCAAGCAAGGCCCCCTAGAGCTTGCGCCAAAATTCATCCAATGCTAAAGTACCTCATTAAATGAAATATGAGATCCTATAGCCAAGGCACATCTCTTGGCTATTTTCAAAGGTGTAGTCAATGACTTTATCAAGTCAAAACTGTACTACTTGGCCCCAAAGTCTCTAAGCCATGCCTTTGCCCAAACCAAGAGCATAGAAGATGTAGTGTAAGCTAGTAAGGACCCAACCTATGTAACCTACAAAAACTAGCATATGAAAAATAAAAATGCAACAATGGCAATGGTAGCCACATAGGATAAAGTAACTAACTAGGTCAACGACTAGGCAGTGTAGAGTCCCATCTCACAAAGCCACCAGCTTTGGTTCCTGGGTAACCAAACTACCTACATCTATAGTGGCCACAACATAAGTTGATCAAAGGTTCAACTTTGAGTGTGAAGATCACTTAAATCATACATTGTTGCCACTAAAGCCCTTAGAGCTGCTTGATCAATTGATGAAATCTACACACATCCAACATAAGCAAATGTTTGAGGATGCATACAAAAGGCACGATAGGTACTATGAGCTACTAAGGAATCCCACCTTAGCAACACCAAATAAGTCCCTAGTCCAAAATCACTTCAACCTAGACCAATTTTTTCACTACCACCAATTGTCCAGTCATAGCACAAACTTATATCAAGCTTTGCAAGATGATCTACAAAGGATGATAGATAGGGGCAAACTAGTGCTTAACACAAAAAATGCAAATGATGCTGCCTATGTAATAAACACCATCAGTATGGATGGCAAGCTAGAACTAGTGTAGCAACCTCTTGTGATCTATGTGCCTTCTAGTAGTGTAAGGGTCCCCTTGGCCTCCATGAGTTTGAGGCCTCCCTTTGTTGTTAGAATGCCACCTTGGGCATCCACAACACCCTTCATGGTCAAGGTCCCATATCATGTCACAACAACAACTACTACCCAATAGTTGTTTGTCGTCAGGGTGCCATAACATACTAGTCTCTCACCTACATGAAGCTTAGTAGTGGGCAACGCATCGACCCCTTTTCATTTAAGGGTTGATCCTGCTAGCAACATGGGTAGACCAACTAGATGGCAATGCAAAAGCCCAATGAACACCTCATAGGTGAAATATCTAGGTAACAATGAGATCAAAGAGCACTTGGTCTACCAAAGCTGGTCCCTATCTTTGCACTTCCCATGGCTAAAGCAACAGAAAAGTCCATAACCAGCAAACCAAAATCAAGCATGGAGGCCCCCAAACAGGCCATGCAAACAAAGCCCAAGTCCCCTTTGTAAGAGATCTATTTCTTAGCTTGAATGGAGGAGGTTAAGGCTAAAAAATTGCAAATAATGACAAAGATTTTATTGATTCATTAGCCTAGGTCAAGCAATTACTTAAACAAAAACATAAAACATTGAGCCTGTATGACCTGGGCATGACCTCATCTACCCACCAGGAAGCACTAGCGTGAATCTTGGCCTTCATTGCTATTATGAAGAACATCCCTATAGATGAAAATTCCATCCATGCAACAATGTTTCCCCTGGAACCATAGGAATTAGGTCCAACATACCTAGTGTTTTGCAAAGAGGTAATCAAGGTCAACCCTGAGTAATGGGAGATCGTCACAACTCCAATGTTTATTACCATATGCATTAGGCAATGCAAGATCCATAGGATGCACATTGATGATGATGTAGCAACAAACATAATATAGTACACCATTTTCAACAAGTTAGGCCTCATAGATCAAATTAGGCCAATGAAAATTGTGTGCTTGAAATCCTTCAATAGATCACACATCATTGTCAGGGGCACAATAACCATAGCCTTCATGGTAGGGGAGCAATTTCCCATAACTATAGAATTCACCATCATAGAGAAAGTTCCTAACTCTAACCTAATATTGCGTAGGCCTTGGCTAGCCCAGTTACAAGCTGTCTCCTCCTCAATTCACCAAGAGATCCACCTTCTATACAAAGGTGGTAAAGTAATCAACCATGGTGATAACAACATCCATTTAACCATCCATAACATAGAAATGGAGCAAGAGTTAATGGTTGAATTTCCTGATGATGCACCTATGACAGACAATGTAGCACATAAGGTTGACACACCTGAACAAGCGATGGAAGTCAACAACCTGTCAAAGGATGCTTTGTAGGTAGAATCACCCTTCAACATAGCGAGCAAGGGTCTAGGAGAATACCGAATAGTGCACCTTAGGCCCTATGTGCTTTATAATCCACACTAGATTAGGAAGCAACTACATAACCAAGGTATTGCATTAGCTCAAAACACACTAGGCACCTACCTACCATTTACTGCTACATGCCATGCATTTTTAACTTTTTCTTCCATTACATTTAGTTTAGTTTGCTTGCTTAGATTACGCATCATTTCACTTTGTTTATGCATTTATTTTCTTTTTTTACACATTTATCCACTTAGCTTATGCATTGGCTCATTTAGTTCACCCTTTAGCAGTTATTAGATTAATGCATAAAAAACATCAAAATGCACAAAAACCCTAAAATCCAAAATCACAAAAAGAGAGGTAGCAACCACTATGCCTTAGAATGGCCTTAAAGTACAGTTGTGGCTAGAAATGGCCTTAAACTAGCATTGGGACCCCAAATGACCTTAAACTAGCAATGCATGGCTTCCCATGGCCATAAAATACAACACAGTAGCCTAAAATGACCTTAAAATAGTAGTATATGTTGTCCAAAATGGCCTTAAACTATCAACACAAGGCCTAGAATGGCCTTAAACTACTAGTGGGACCTGAAACGACCTAAAACTATTACTTTTGGTATAAGTATGCTTACCATCCTAATAGCCAGCATACATACTTAGGCACATTTGACTACATTTTTTTTCCTATTTGTGCACATTGATTTTGTAAAATAGGTGTCAATTGATGTTTTTCTAGTTGATTTTGTAGGATGTTGTAGGAACACAACATGGCTATGCATGAGCACACCTAGCATGTAGCACCACACATCAATCCAACAAGGTAAGCATTCATCCACCATGACATTAAGCTAGCACAACACTCATCTACCACGATGCTAAACTGGCATAACACTCATTTTCCATGATGCTAAACTAGCACAGCTTGTCCTTGGGTCATGACATTAAACTAGCATAGCAGCTCGTCTGCTATGATGCTAAACTAGCATGTAGTAATCCACTAGGACTATAAACTAGCATAGAATAGTTTTCCAGGACATTAAACTAGGCTCATGGTCTACTAGGACCTTAAACTAGTAAACATGTGATCTACCAAGACCTTAAACAAGGTTTGTGGTCAACCACTTATGATTCTTTCCATCCTCCTACAAGTGAGCAAGCACCACCCTTACGCCTTTCCTATACCATGTGGACAAGAATATTGCAATCCAAAAATGGAGCACTTACCATCAATTCAGCCTTTAGAGCACTTGTCGCATCGTCATCCCTTGGCATTTTACTAGTTTTTTAAACACCTAAAACTAGCATGGCCTTGAAGCACTCACAATGTCTTCACTCCCTACATTTGATTTTCATTTCATGTTTTGTGATTTTCTTATCTTCTCAAAGTTGTATTTGTAGGATGAATCCCTAAGGTGGTTGTGCATAGACACATCTCATCGCAGTGAGAAGTCACCACATCACTTCGATGTATACAATTGAAGTAGCTTAGCCTATCAAGAGTGCACATCTCTACTACCCCATTATATCCTACCTACATCCATCCCTTTGTCTCAATACTCTTGCATTCCCCTTCATAGTCAAAATTACAAATTCCTTTGATGTAAACATGCTATAACCACATGCCATCCTCTGCAAGTCAAACTATAAAACCTAAGGTAGACATAACATTAGTTGTCTCATGGGGAGCCTCTATTTGCTAATCAAAGCCTAGGTAGATGTAACACAAGTCATCCTAGGAAGAAAACACCTATCCTACAGATGCAACATAGTTTTGTAAGCCTTAAAGAACCACCAATCCAGTGGCATGTATAGCATTTAGCAAAGTGTAGAGCCCAAAGAAGGCTCACCCCACAACAAAAAATAAACAAAAAAGGTAAAAAAAACAAAAAAAGAAGAAGAAAAGAGCAGATCCCCAAGAAAATCCACAACACTACAATTTCACAAATAGTCCAACCTTGAATCCACATTGACTCTCTCATGAGCATTCTGACAAGAGCTCAATGTTTTTAAGAGCAAGCCACCTTAGTGCCATGGTCATCATTAGTCATGCTAACTCCATAACTTGCATCATAACACCTTATTTATATTTCATCTTCCCTTTTATCCCTAGCATATTATCTACACTTTCTGCTCCCAACATACTACTATTCACGACACTCTTGAGCATAGTGTAGTGACATCCAACCATGCATGGAAGAGTGATGTTGGTGCTAGGTTTGCTATGTTATTTTGTCATTGTTTGTCAATGTCTCTAGGAAAACTCCTTCAGACATCAATAGAAAAGGATCAATGAAACACCACCAAATTTGGAATACAACATCTCTACCATAAATTTGCCTAAGTGTTAGCACAAGGCCACTTTTGAAAATTTTTTTGAAGTGTTGGAACTATGCTCTCCACTATCTCACAGCATAGTTAGCCTAGTGGAGAGTGTAGTTAGCTCCAAAGACTATTTTTTGGCAATTTTGTCTAAGTGTCATCACGAAGCAAGAAGTTGCAAATTTTTCTAAGTGTTGAGACTACACTCTCCACTACCCCAGAGGCCTCCACTACGAAGAAAGAAGTTGCAAATTTTTTCTAAGTGAGCACACAGCCATATTTTANCTCCAAAGTTACATTTTTAGGTACATTGTGATCCTCTTAACACATGTACATGTAATTGGTAGCATAGTCACAATCTTGTAATCTCATAGAGTTTGTCAAAGAATAGTAGAGCATAACACCATTACCCTTAGTAAATAGCATAGTTGGGTGATAGCATAGTCCCAACCATCCCACTACCACATGGTAATCTTTCCATGTTTCATGCTAACCTTAGGCCTATAAATACCCTAGCCCTCTACATTTTAGGGGTTGATGAATTTTGGGTGTTGGAAAATTTAAAAGTTGGCATTATGGCAAGTTAGCATTTTGGCAAAGTAAGAGTTAGCATTTGTTGAAGTTGCAGATAAACAAAGCCCCATTGCAGCTCCACCATAGCCCAACAAAACACCGCAACACATAATACACTATGATGGCCAACTTGGTAGGCACAAACACCATAGCAATCACCAGTCTTCATGGCCAAACACCTTTGAGACTGTGACTATGCTCTCCACTATGCCTATTGTACACCACGTACCTTCTAACCTCTTTTTGTGTTAACTACACTCAACCCCATTTGGGGTGGTGTTCTGTTTCTCTATCTTACATTTTTCATAGTTTCTTGGCATTTTTCATTTTTTTTAATGTGTAGTCATGTTACAGCAACACTTGGGTGGCAGTATTTGCACGTCGACACTATCATTTTTTCCAAAACGCTTAACTACTCTTGCACCCTTGGGCACCCACGACTACACTCTACATCGTTAACACCATTGACATTGTCAACACCACTGATATTATCAACACCATTAACATCATTTGAACACTTAGCATCATTTTGCATTAGCATTACGGCTAACCACACTACATCGCAATTGCACCTAGCACCCCAGTTGCATTTGGTAAGGTCCTTGTTTGATCGATAAGATCATTTAGGGCATCCCGTCTCTGCATCCAATAGGCCCTTGCATAGACATAGGGTTAGGCTATGTGCCTATGAACCCCTTAATGCTCTAGCCACCAACATTTTTGTTGCTACATCTAGCATCATATCTACACTGATTCAACCATGTTGCCAAAGAGGTAGCTGCAATTACGATTGAATTCAAAATTAAAGAAGGTCAACAAAGATAAAATCAAACAACTCCTCAAGGCAGGCTTCATCTAGCCCATTACGAATAGCAAGTGGGTAAGCCAACTAGTGATAATGCCAAAGAAAGATGCAAGTGGTGGGTTTGTATTGTTTTCAAGTTTTTGAACATAACAATGATCAAAGATCACTTCCCTTTGCCATTTATGGATTAGGTGTCGAAAACCATTTCTGGGCATTACTACTTTAGCTTTCTCAATTATTATAGTGGTTATAACCAAATTTAGATTATGCCAAAATACTAAGCCAAAACCACATTCACAATTTCTTGGGAAACTTTTCCTTATTAAAAGATGCCATTTGGCATGTTCAATGCCCATGCCACATTCCAATGCCTAGTGTTGAGCATTTTTTAGTAATAGATGGGTGAAATTATTCATGGATGACTTCTTGACCTATGGGGCTACAT
The DNA here is from genome assembly GCA_015680685.1 of Gnetum montanum. Taxonomy (NCBI): domain Eukaryota; kingdom Viridiplantae; phylum Streptophyta; class Gnetopsida; order Gnetales; family Gnetaceae; genus Gnetum; species Gnetum montanum. The sequence continues at coordinate 62,843 of MNCI01026477.1, forward strand.
TTATGTAAGACCTAGATAATCTTCAGCAATTGCTCAAAAGATTTGTGGAGATCAATGTTCGATTCATTTAGTATAAAGTCCATATGATGATCTAGGACGACATTGTGTTGGGCCAAAGAATCTCATAACCAAGAATTGAGGTTGAACTTAAAAATATTAGGGTTGTTCAAGAAATTACCCATCAACCAAAAATTGTAAAAGATGTCCAATCATTTTTTTGATACACTGGTTACTACCAATGATTTATAGAGAATTTCTCTAAGATCACAAAACCATTGGTCAAGCTAACAAAGAAAGATGTTCCATTTGTTTGGGCCAAGGAATGTAAAAATGCATTCCACCAGTTCAAGGAGAAACTCATAGAAACTCTAATTCTATGAGAACCAAACTCAGTTAGACCATTTCAAGTCATGATGAATGCATTAAATAATTCCTTGAGAACCATGCTTACATAGTTGAATAATCAAAAATTTTCTTATTACATCTACTATGCAAGACAAAGCATTATGAATGCACAACTAAATTACACCACCGTAGAAAAAGAAATGATGGCAGTGGTGTTTACCTTAAAGAAATTTAAGCACTATGTGCTTGGATACAAGGTTTTCATATACATGGACCACAATGATGTTCATTTCTTGATGAATAATCCAACAGTGAGCCCCCGTGTCATATGGTGGCTAGTGATCTTATAGGAATTTGATCTTATTATGGTAGATTGAAAGAAAACTAAGAATGTGATCATTAACCACTTTTCTCAATTGAGATGGGACAACAATGAGAAGGAAAGCCCACTATTTGATCAATTTCTTTACAAACTCCTCTTTGCTAGGACTATAGTTGAACAATTTCCCACTGAGCCTAAATGGTACGAGGGCATTCTCACCTATCTTCTCAATTAAGAGATGCCACAAGAGTTAGACTGTAGGAAAAAATAACAGTTTCTTCACTAGGTAAGATGCTTGATAAAGATCAATGATCACCTCTAAAAGGTATGTGCCAATCACCTGGTTTGTTGGTGTGTCCCTAATGCTGATCAACTACATATTTTCCAAGACACTCATGAGGATGATTGTGGGGTCCACTATGTAGCAAGATGCATGGCCATTAAGATCCTAATGGAAGGATATTACTGGCCAATAATTTTTAGGGATGCTCACCAATTTTTTAGCTCTTATAAATGTTGCCAACACAATGGTGAAATGACCACTTGTATGGAGGATCTTCACTAGTGGATCCAACCACTAAAACCCTTCAACATCTAGTGCATTGACATCATGGGTTTCATCACACCCATGTCAAATGAAAAGATGTACATCATATTCATTATTAACTATTATATGAAATGGGTAGAAGTAGTAACCATCATTGACTATACATCTTCTACTACTACCAGGTTTGTACAACAAAATGTTGTAAATAGGTTTGGTGTGCCACATGCATTAATTTCTAATAATGAAACTCACTTTATAAGGACTACCTTTTGGAAGCTCATGCAACACTTGGGGGTTGAGCATAAATTAACAACACCTTATTATCCCCAATCCAATAGTTAGGTTGAAGTTACAAATAGAGAAATCACTAAGATCTTAATGAGAACATTTAGCAAATATAAGAGAGATTGGAGCACGAGACTCAACAATGTCCTTTGGACCTATCGTTCCACCTAGAAGCTCCCTATAGGTTACTCTCCCTATGAGCTAGTGTACAGAAAATTGGCAATTCTTCCTATTTAATCCAAGCTCCATACAATTTCAACAACCTATGACCTTGACCTTAACTTAAGTTTAGCATAAAAAGAAAGATTAATGAATCTCAACCTACTAGACAAAAATCAGTTGGTGGCCTTGTCATCTAACAAGTTGCAGAAGGCATTTAACAAAAAATTCTATGACCCTCGAATTAGAAGAGTCAAATTTCAACTAGGAGATAAGGTCCTTTACTAGAACTGTTGGCGACTATTTGGGATGCGACTGCCAACGAGTGTCCTTAAACAGGATTTAGGTGCTTGCTAGTCTCTAGCAACACCAAGGCCCGGATACCTCCAAATAGACTCAGTAGTTAATGTGAGTATGTGTGTGTGCTGTTGCTATATGCGGTTGTGAAAAATGAAAACAATTGCATTGTCTGTAAACTAAAAATGACTTATCTTAGAGAGATTTAGCCAACTTTGCCAAGTACTGTGAGTTGTTGAGAGTTCCTATTTTGTTCAATTGCCTAGTCTATGCGGTCCTTATAATACCTACTTGTAACAAATAAAATTTTGCAAAAACATTTGAGCACAACTCCGCAAATCTACTTCTAATTTTCCCTAGAGAAAGAAATAGTTCTAGAAGAAAACTAGAAATAGAGCAAGATTCAATGGAAATAGACAAAAAAGAAAGTAGATTTGTGTTGACCTCAAATGTGTAAACAAGGTAAAATGATACAAGTAAACACTTCATAATAAAGCTATCCAAAATTCAATAACTACAAATTGTTCAAACTTCCAAGGCTCAAATAAGCAATTTTTTCAAGACAATCCTACTATGCTACCAAAAATTTGTTGCGTAAACTATCACGTACAAGACTCCATTTTGGCTAGATAATGGATGTCAACAATTGCATTCAACAGAACCTTCAAAAGACTTGACAATTTCTGATTGAAATACCACGAAGATTCACTTTAAAGATAGAAAGAAGCTATTCTGGTCCCATCAAAATACCAAATATTTTCTGAACCCTCTTAACTATTGAATCATTCAATGGCTTGACTACATGTAGAGGCTATCTTACAACAATCTCAATAGTAGTTTTTATACGTTGCACAATAACCAAATTCACTACTAAAATGCTCTTAAGGCTTTCAAACACAAGCGCTTCTATGGAAAAAGTTTAATAGAAATTTATTTCATGTAATAAGAAATAATAAGACCAATCTAAAAATCCAAAAATTACTTACCAAGGATGATACTATCTAAACCACTAGCTAAACAATTTAAACAAAATAAAAAACAATAAGCATAACTCACAGGACTATGACAAAGAGGCTGAAATCCTTTCTTTAGCAAGTCATCTTACAAGCAATCTTTCACAATGTCTTCTATACAATGCTCTTCCCAAGAGTTCCAAGTGTCTCCAAGTGAGAGCCCAAAGTGTGTTTTTTGGTCTTACCCCTGAAGCCTTTTTATAGGGTTCAAAAGGTAGTTACATATTCAAAAATATCTTAGCTAACTACTCTCCCAAGTAACTTGCCCAACAAGTTAGGAGATTACTTGCCCAACAAGTTAGGTAAGTTACAAAAATTCTGGGTGGTTGTAACCACCATAGAGATAAAAAAGGCTAGGGTTGACAAGTGGCCTTTTTAGTTGCCAAATGTCTTCATGGTAATCAAAATTAAAATTAGTTACAAATATCATAGTTGTAACTATCATAGGAAGTTACAACTTCCATATGAATAAAAGGGATAATAGCCAAATGTCCCCTTTATATAGGATATTACACAAATATCCCATAACTTTCTTTTCCTTTTTTAATCATAAGTAAATATAAAATTTGTCCTAGGAGAAAATTAAAATTTAACATGACCACTTTCACCATAGTGGAATTATGCACCCTTTGAATCTTGATTATGGTCATCAGAAAATAATTTTTCAGAATCTTGGTTAAAACCAATCATTTTAATTTCCAAATAGCTTTGTTTAGATACGTATCATCTGTTTATCAGGTGTTGCTCGATGGTCATGCCTTCCACTATCCACAATTCTATTTTACTCACCGTCACAAGTGCAGCAGCTGCAGCAAAGAGGCCAAGATCAAAGCCAAAGTCATGGGTCAGCAACACAAGCAGGTTCAAGGCTGGAGGCTCATTCCCCTGACATCCAACAACAAGCACATCCTTTCTAGGTCACGCATCGACAAAAGGATCAACCCTAACCCTAGTAGAAATGGCTGGCCGCGGAGCGTCATTCTACAAAATTCTCGATCTTTCGCCTCTAGTGCCCCCCACAACATATTTCTGGCCGCTGCTCACTCTTGAACTCTGTCAGCTCGCAATGCTAGTGTAGGAAGATGATCGTGCCATCAATCGAGAATGACAGGCACTACTGGTCTATTTGGAAAAATGTTAGCGTCATGCAGATTTCTTGTCAGAACCCTCACAGAACCACAGTGTGGATTTGGATCAAACACAGTGATTCAACACATGAACATTATTTTTGCTTCCGATTTTAAGCAAAGCAAATCCTTGTTTCGGATCTGTTCCACCTGAGCTTTTCTTTGCTTTGTTTTGTTCTATGTAGTAGTTTTCTTCTGGCAGTAGTTTTGTGTAGGGTTTCTGTGGTAGTTTACATTGTCGGCATAGGCAACGAAGGAAACACTTATTACATGTTATAGCTTGGTAGTAGATATGCGATCATTCTAACCCTTGCAAACGCTCTTCTGCTTCCTCCATCCTGGTGTATCTTTTATCTCTGGTATTGTAGTTTCATCAACCCTATTTTCTTGGATCATCTGTAGTGTGTTGAGTATCATAAATGAAATCCCTTGAGCACTCCTTCATTTACTATTGCACTTTTGCAACCACTCTCATAACAGCCACATATATTGGTTCAAACATGGCCATCTCCTAGTGTTCACTATGTGTAATTAAATCTTCTATAGGTCCTGAAGCTAATTCTTCATGCTAATCTGTATACATCAATAGGCAATTCCAAAAGATGTGTTGCTTTTTGAACCGATATAACTTTCTGATGCAATGAAAGGTATTTGCCACATTATCTTTCAATATCATCATCCATTTCAGATTTGAAATCTTTGCACTCCTGAATTTTATCCAAATCTTACTATAGATAGGCCTCTTTAGTACATAGAGAACGATACTCAGTGGTCATGTCATGTGCTAAATTAGACCACATTGCTTCCCTCTAAACAACCATAGATGCATTTTTCTAAGAAACGCCTTCGTTCAAGAGCTATCTTAGCCTTTGTCGCTATGAGTAGTGCAAAAGCATGTGTACTCTGATTTACCATGTCTATTAATGAGGCTGGAAGTGGATTACAAGTAGCATCAGCCGTAAATGTACGTTTATGAACTTCATGCAGGGCATGGGCTAAAAGTTGCCATAACAGTTCAACAAATCTGTGCCCATAGCATAGTGCAAGCAATGACACTCTTGAGTTGCTTCTAGGCAAGGCTCCTTATGATTCTAACTCATTTATGGTCCTTTGGACAATCTTATGAAAGTCATGAGACTATGCTAAATTAAAAATAGGCAATTTCTGCTCATGACACCAAGATGGATAATTCCCTGTAAATGTAGCTACAATATCTAGGATATGCCATTCCAACTTCATGGTCAGTTAACTGTTGCAGAATTATTCATGGGAAAGAGCATAATCCTCCTTGAACAGTTTCAGTTCATTAGGATTCTATACCTCACCATTCTCAAATAAGTCCACTTGTTCCATGAAATGGTCAAAATGTGCCAACAAGAACCCCACACGTGCCACAATGAATTAGGCCTCCAAACACTATGGGAGTACCCTTATATTATTTTCAAATCCTTTCCTTCTAAGGCCATGTTGATATACAAACTTGAGAGCCTAGACAAGAAACTGATCAACATGTAATAAATTAAACCTTTCCATGAGTATAAGGAAGCCAATGGTTGCAACACCTTCTTGGATGTGCAACCACACTCAAATTTTCTAATCTCCTCCTTAAAACTTAGTCGTGAGGGAAATTTCCATCCATGCTAATCATATAAATGGCTCCTTAGTTCTTTTTTCTATTTTTTGTTTTATACTTTCTTGTTTTTACATCCTTTTGGCTTTTCTACTTTTTACTATTTATAACATTTTTTTATTTTACAAAATTGTTAATATGTTTTATTTTTCTTAAATGTGTTACAATATCTTGTATATTTTTCTTTATTTTGGTGTGATTTTCTTATTGTTTTCTAATAATAACATGCTTTATTGCCAAAAGGATACAATGCGGTTTGCTTGATGTGGACATGTGCTATTTGGTTTTTTGATTATTAGTGTCTAGATTGTAGCTTTGAATTTTGTTATTAATAACTAAGACATGGTTTCTTTTTCATGAAATGGGTAGTGAGTTCATGTCATCCACCAATCCACAAACTCTATGGTGCTTTTGGTTCTGGAAGTATGAGGTCTCTTTCCTTAATAAACCTTTAACAAAATTGTAACCTTGGTAGTTTCTGGACTTGGAAGTGATTTAAGGATTTGAACAAGGTGTAACTTTAAGGGGACTCAATACTCTTTGTACCCTTCTACTTGGATACATGAGTGTTTTCATGGATTTCTTACTATTCTGTGTTGACCAATAATAGGAAGTTGAATAAGTCTTTTGCATGGTGTGGTTTCCATTTCATTAATAATAATAATAATAATAAATGATAAAAATTTAAAACACACCCCTTAGACAAAATAACAGGCTACAAGCACTAGTTATGAGACTCGAAAGACATGTTACCCATGCCTAAAGGTCCCCTCTAAATAAGGCTCTTTCTCACTTCCTACTTCTCTTTTCTTCTCCATAAGGAATAATGATTAGCACTCTTATGTCTCAAGGGAATGGAATAGTCTTAGAGTGGTAATGCAAATTCACCACACATGGTTGGTTTTGATATGGACTAAGGATGGATTTTATTAAGTCATTTAACCACAAAATTCATGAGGGACTTCATGTGACCTTAACTGGGAACTCCATTCCATTTTCTCTCTCTCATCCATCTATGCTTTCCTTACTTTACCTCATTGCTAGTGTTCATGTCCTTGTTCAATGTATTGGTTTGATATGTTGAAATTCTTAGGTAGTTTCTTCTAGGTTCTCATACTTACCTTTTTGTAACCATTAATCACCCATGGGGCTCATGGACTCCTTGGTTTGAGGTTATGCAAGGGCAACAAAGGACATGTGCCTACTTTGGGGAGGATCAACTTACATACCTTTTGGTTGGGATAGTTAAGTTCTTTATCCTTAGGCATTCTCCCAAATCAAATCCATTTGTGTGCCCCATTAATGACCTCCAATTGTGCACATATTCACAACATTTTTTAATAAAAGCCTATTTTTTGTTGTTGTGAATTCTTTAAACCTCTTCAAGAATTTCATCATGTTTGGGCTTTTTAGAATTTAATGATGAACCTCCTAGCCATTTCACCCCATTTTTCAATATTCCCAATACCAAAGGTATGCTTTATGTCATGGGGGCCACTCAAGTTTTTCTTTTATGGCCAACTATTTTTTTCAAATTTTTCTAACTCCCACAAAGGTTTAACTAAGAACTAACACTAACATCATTAATCCATGAAGTTAAATCCTTTTAATGAACTTTGATAGCAACAAAAATCAAATACTGTTAAAAGAATCAATCCACCATAATCACAACCTAGCCAAGTGTAACTACTAATGAGACAAGGTACCTAAAAACTATAAGTTATATGCTACACACTAATTCATGATTTTTTTGTGATTGCAAAAGAAAGTGTGGACTGGAAGAAAAACTATCTTCACCAAGGAATAAGTAGCAACACCATGTGAAACACCACAAAAATCTGTGAGTTTAGCATCTGTCCGACAAGAAGCAGATCCCCATAACCCACAGGCCAATCTTGGAAGTCGAAACATCTGGTTAAGTGTTGTGCCAGCGTCTACACCCAGCGTCTACGCCCAGCGTTCACACCCAGCGTCTACGCCCAGCATTCACGCCCAGCATCTACGCCCAGCGTCTATGCTCCGCGTCTACTCCCAGCATTCACGCCCAGCGTCTACGCCCAGCTCTCCAGCGTACATGCCCCGGTACGACAGAGGCACATGCTCGACGACAGGATTTCCAATGGCAACATGAAGATTACACCGAAGAGCAAGGATTGAAGCAAGTGGACATCCTTCGGCGTATACGCCCAACATTCACCAGCATATACGCCCCAGCGTATATGCCAGCATCTATCCGTCTACGCTCAGCGTATACGCCGGCCTGTTGTATAATGTATACGCCCGGCGTATATCATGTTTCTAAATTGTAATGCCCAGTCTACACGCCACGTGTCTTCCCGTCCGCTTTTCCCAGTAACCCTATCCCTATAAATAGCCCAATTTTCCACATTTACGAGGTCCGCAAAAATTTACCAGAGCCGACCCAGAGCAATTACGCTGTTCAAACCCTCTACTCTTACGCTTACGCTGGAAGCCCTGCATGCTGCACGCTGAGCATAGTCCGCGCTTCACCTATCGTGTCAACCAGCTGCATCCCTCTGTCCACCGGGGCTTTACGTCTGCCTTGTGTCCCTACACAACTGCGTTAGACTGGTGCACAACATTTTAACTCTATAATCCATTGTTTACGCTTGTTGCAAATCCTTTTACAGTTTTATGTTAATTTGGCCCGCGCCTCGTTTACGGCTGTTTGCGTTCGCGCTCCGCGCTCCGTTTGCGTTCGTGGACGCCCGCTGTTTACGCTTGGTTCAAGTTTTACAGTTTTACGTCAATTTGGCCCATGCTCCGCTTACGCCTGCTTGCGTTTATGCTCTGGCAGCGTCCGTGTACGCCCACTGTTTACGCTATTTGCATTTGTTTACGCCCTTTGTATTCGGTTATGCTGTTTACGCCTAGATACGCTTACGCCGGGTCTAGCTCTGTTTACGTTGTTCACACCCAACGTTGTTTACGCCCCTCTACGCTTACGCCGTCTGTGCCTGTTTCGCCCTTTACGCCCTGGTCTACATATAACCCAGCGTATAACACCTCGGTGTTGCTCGGGGAAGTCCTTGTTTGATCCGTGTGCGGACCATTCAAGGCACTCTACCTTCGTCCACTACAGCTCGCCCTCAAGCGGAGGCAGGGTCAACTATGCTTGCCCGCTGATCTTTCGGTGCCCGCAACGTTCTAGCCTCGCACCGACGATTTCGGTCGGCACAGTTTTTGGTGCTAGAAGGAGGGCCTCTTCACTAAACAGGCTTCATGTTCCTCAGCGTTTACACTGATCAGCGTCCTCGCTGCCATTTTTAAACTAGGCTCCGCGTCTACGCTGTCGACTCCAGCGTTTACACTGCACAAACCCTAGCGTATACGCTGCATGCTTACGCTAGCGTCTACACTGCATACTTAGCGTACACGCTACACGCTTATGCCAGCGTTTACGCTGCAGACAAACCCCAGCGTACACGCTACATGCTTACGCCAGCGTTTACGCCGGATACTTAGCCTGTAGACTCGTCTACGCCACCGCATACACCGTTATCCATATCAATTCCACACATTCAAGTCGTCTATAATCATGAATCCCATCAACATCACTGCTGCTACTACCCAAAACGTTAACATCTCAGATGCAACAGCTGCCCAGCAATCCACCACACAATATATGGGAGGGCAATCCACAATGGGGCCCCGTCGATCGTTGAGGTTGCAAGGGAGAGACCCTGCCCCTAACATCATAAGCGAAGACGAGTATAACTTCATTTGTATTAAGATACAAGCTGTCTTGGCAGTAGACCGGGCTGAGATGGAAGTAAAAAGGCAATTTGAGATCTTTTATAGAGGGGGGTATGAATTCATCCCTTCCCCGTACGACGTAATCCCCATTACGGAGCAATTCTCGGAGCTCTTTACGCAGCTCCTTCTGCATAGGAGTCAATCGTTAGATCAGGTTACGGTAGAATCACAATGGGATGAAGAGGACGAATTCGCTGCGCAATCTGAGCATGAAGACTCCTATCATACTCTCAGTCCACATAACCACGTGAACCCCGTATTTAACCTGGACGTAGGGGAGACCATACCCCTCCAACCCATTATCTCTGACCACACCCAAGCACTGTTACAAGAAACATCCGCGTCAGCTCAAATCCCTCCCCAGGGCCACCCTTTGCCCAACGCCTTTCCTTTTACACTTGCAGGTTCATCCTCACAAGCACTGCCCCCTCACGGTAACCTAGGGGTGACGTTCCAAGCCTAGTCCCAAGTGGTAAGAATGCCACACGTTATACCTGTGTCCACACCTGCCCACTACATCCCGCATATCCAAACGCATGTGCCCCCTTTCACTGCTGTAACCCAACAAGGGGCCTCCTCATACAACATGGCCAGATAGTGGCCGATGACGGGCACGACGTCGCACCAGGTCTCCCACCACTACATACCACCCCACACGTTGCCACCGGCTCATGTGCCTCAGGCACAGCCACGACCACAGCAGCAACAGCCTCCTCTCTATAATGTAGTGCCCCTGATGCCATCTAGTGTACACTTCCCGCAAACGCAACCCCCAACAATGCAACTTTTAGCCTTCCAGTCAACTGTTCAACAGTCTAACCCATACAGCGCGCCACAAGCCCAAACCACCTTGCTCCCAAACGCTCAGGATTGGGCAGATGCCAAAAGAATGATGCAGGAATTGACAGACGAGGTAAAACGCCTCAAAACTGTCAACGATGGGGAGATGAAAGTGATAGATTTCTACAATGACGACCCTATCAGCTCCTCTGTCCCACCTTTAACCTTGCCCAAAGGTGTTCCCCTGCCAACATTAACCAAATATAATGGTGAGACAGATCCCAACTCCCATCTCATAACATTCTGGTTGGAATGTGCCCTGCTCCAGGCCTGGCCCCACGCTGTCCTCCGGGTGTTCCCCATGTCCCTTACGGGAAGGGCACTCGATTGGTACCGCGCCTTGCCCAGGAACTCCATCTGCGCTTTGGATAACCTTATACGCCAGTTTGTGACCCGGTTCAAGTATAACTTGAAACCCGAGCCAACGCTGGATAGCCTCATGCAGATTAACCAGGGACCTCTCGAACCGGTCCAAAAATTTATTCAAAGATGGAGCGCAGCTCTGAACGAGCTTCATGAACCGATCTCTCCATTTTACCTACTCACGATCCTAAAAGGGGCCGTCAACAATTTCTTTAAATCTAAACTGTATTACCTCAATGCGCGAGATCTCAATCAGGCGTTCAAGCAAATTAAGAAAATTGAAGAAGCTGCCCAAAACAGTCACGATCCAGCCTACACAGCCTTTAAGAATCAACATACTAAGAAAGACAAAGAAAAGACTAAAACCACTATAGCGGCCGTAGCAGGGACGCAACAACAAAAGCCATCGATGCCACCTACTAACTACTATCACCCCCGCCCGCAACCGCCACACAAGAATCATCATCGCAATAGAATCCGACAAACCGTACACGGAATTTTGAGAGGAAAGAACCCTCTCAATATACGCCTCTACCAATGAAGCCTTATCAACTCTTCGATCAACTCCTAAAGGCTGGGTTGATGAGCCACAAACAATTATCCCCTGCGGCCATACAAAGACACGATCGATTCTGTCAACTCGTACAGAATCCGAGTCTAGCAACGCCAGATGAGCCCCTCGTGCCCAAAGGATTCCGGATGGATCGCTTTTGCGATTATCATCAGAGAACGGGGCATGGAACAGATTACTGTTTCACTTTGAAACAGGATATCCAACGGATGATTGACGAAGGTAACATCATGTTTGACGGAGCTAACCCCTTCCAACCACAAAATCAGACCATGGGGGTGTACCAAGACCCCCTAAACACCAAGGAGGCTCCATACACGATTAGCACGATTTACTGTGATGATGACCTCGACATGCCCCACATAAACACTATACACCCCGAAAACAAAGAAACATCTTACAGGCCGTTTGTAGTTCAAGTCCCTCCCATTGAGTCCGCACTCACACCCCAGACATCCCGCACCTCGCAGCGGCCGTACGTAGTTCGCATTCCCTCGATTACACCCGCCTCCAACATGACGATGCGCCAACAACCCTATGTGGTGCGCACCCCCCCCGTTAATCCCGCGAATACGACAACACCTTACGCTCGGCCTGCCCCCTTTGTAGTCCAAGTACCACCCGCGGTTGCAATGACAGAGGTCCCATCTCCACTAAGGCCAACTCCATACGTCGTCCGGGTGCCCGCACAGGTGCCTGCCCAGTCGTACCCGCAACCCCACCCTGCTCCATATGTCGTAAAGGTCCCTGGGCAATCTCAGGTTCCGAGGCCAAATCCACCTCTGCGTAACACGCGAGAACGCCTGGCGGACAGGCTCACATGCGAGCGCATGGAGAGAGAACGCCAACGGCTAGCCATGGGACCACCTAAACCAACACCTCTTAGCTCCATACCCATGGCATCATCTGACAATCTACCTGACATAAGCAGCAGCAGCGAAACCTCTCGGACACACCAACAACGGGAAACTGCTAACATTCGCAAGAACGATAAACCACAGAAACGCGAGATAAAACTCTTGGGCCCGATGGACCCGGTCCCTCTCAACCAAAATGCTCCTGACAGCAGAGATTTCGCAAAGGTCCTAACGCAAGTCACTCAGGCACTGAAACAAAAGAACACGTCTCTAAGCTTATATGATTTAGTGTTGACTTCCCAGACTCACCGCGAAGCTCTTGTACGCATGTTAACATCTATCCCGGTTAGTGAGGACTTGCCTCCGAGCGAACCAGCAATCCATGCGGTGATGTACCCTCCTCGCGGGGTCAGCCCTAAGGCCTTAAGCTTCCGTGACGAGAGCATCAAAATAGATAAAACAACAGGTGAGACGACGACGACCCCTATGTTTATAACCATACATGTAAACCAATTTAAGATACATAGGGTACATGTAGATGATGGGGCAGCCACAAATGTTGTATCATATCCAATCATCGAACAATTGGGACTTACACACTCGATCAAATCCACAACAACCGCATGTTTGAAATCCTTCAGCAGGTCGCGTGTATTAGTCAAGGGCACAATAACTCTCGACTTTATAGCGGGAGATCAGTTTCCTACATCCGTTGATTTTTTGGTAGTTGACGAGATGCCCGGGTTTAATCTTATATTAGGAAGACCCTGGTTAGCCCAGTTAAGAGCCGTTTCATCCCCCATACACCAGGAAATTCACCTGCCCTACGAAGGAGGAGAAGTCATTATACATGGGGAAGTGATCATTCCCATCATCTCTTCAAACTCATACATGGAGCAAGGGTCGGAAATAGAGCTCGAAAAGCCTAGCCCAAGCGAC
>MNCI01026477.1:82457-100164 GCA_015680685.1 Gnetum montanum
CGGTGCCAAGAAGCATTTGACAACGTTAAAACAGCACTCACTCGGTTACCCACCGTATTCTCACCCAAAAACGATAGGCCGTTTTACATCTACCTGGCAACATCAGAATCATCAATCGCATCCATGTTGTGCCAAAAACGAGATGACGGAGTTGAGGTCCCCGTATACTACTTGAGTCATGCAATGGTTGCCCACGAAAAAATATATAACGATGTAGAAAATTCATGCTTAGCTTTAGTTTTCTCTTTAAAGAAATGGCGACATTATCTTTTCCAAAATCAAGTTAACATAATTTGCAAAGATAATGTGCTCAGAGCTATAACTGGAAACATCTATGAGTCAAGCAGGATAGCCCGTTGGAAGGTGATCATAGCTGAGTTTGACCTGCACTATGTGGCACAATCGTCAGTAAAGGGTCAGGCCATAGCGAATCAAATGACCACGTCGCCGACGTATGATCCAGGTACAATAGAACCCGAATTCCCAGACGAGAATGTAAATACAATAGACACGGTGCCAGATGACTACGAGGCGGTTCTAAACTTTGACGGAGCATCCACCTCCCGAGGAGGAAGTGCTGCCGCTGTAATCACATACCCCTCTAGGGAAATTAAGCCTTTCGCCTATCGTTTCGATTTCCATTGTACTAACAACATAGCAGAGTATGAAGGTCTCCTCAGAGGTCTCGCGGCCGCATTAGCTTCGGAGATTACACGGCTCGTAGTCAAGGGGGACTCACAACTAGTCATAAACCAAGTCACAGATGTCTATACGTGTAAAGCACAACACTTACAACCATACTGCGATTTGGCTAAGCACCTACTTAAACAATTCGAAAAGGCTGACGTCCAACATATCCCTAGGAACGATAATACCATTGTAGACGCCTTAGAAACCTTAGCTTTAAACATATCCCCTGACATGTTTCATGTACTACCGAGCTCCCTGACCAGCTGTGTCGAGCCCATAACCAACACTCTCGACGTGCTTCTAATTGCATCTGTCAGTACGACACACGCTAATGAATGGTATGATGATGTAAAAGAATACCTTCTGCGCGGTGAAACGCCACAACATCTAACCAACGCGCAAAAGGATGCAGTACGCAAGCATTCTAAGCAGTACACATTAATAGGGGATACATTGTGTCATCGATCCTATGAAGGCATACTACTAACATGTGTCAATAGCACTGAGGCCCAAACAATTGTTGAACAGGTGCACGACGGAATATGCGGGGGACACATCGCACCGAAGGCGATGGCAACCAAAATAAGACGCCTAGGCTACTATTGGCCGCACATGGAATACGACTGCCAGTCCAAGGTCAAAACATGTAGTGTATGCCAAAAACACGGTAATCTCATCCACATACCACCAAATGAGTTGCACATAACACAAATCACATGGCCCTTCCAGAAGTGGGGACTGGACCTCATCGGCCCGATAACACCTACATCTTCTGTCGGGCATGGCTTTATTATAACAGCGACTGAATACTTTACGAAATGGGTAGAGGCGGCACCCCTTCGTAAAACTACTTCTAAACAGGTGTGCAACTTCATCCTCGAAAACATTGTAACCCGTTTTGGCATTCTCATGGCAATCATCACCGACAACGGGCCTCAATTTAGTAGTGCCGAGACCAAAATGTTCTGCGATAGTCTAGGGATCAAGCACTCGTTTTCGTCCCCTTACTACCCTCAGAGCAATAGGCAAGCAGAATCAACAAATAAGACAATCATCACAGTACTCAAAAAGATGCTTGTCCAGAGCAAACGAAGATGGCACGAACAACTGGTGTATGCGTTATGGGCATACCGTACCATGCACCGGACCTCGATAGGTAAAACTCCATATAGTCTTGTTTACGGTTCAGAGGCTGTTTTACCTTTAGAATTGCAGGTACCATCTCTAAGGATCACGCTCTCCGGACTCCTCGACGACGAGCAAAATAATGATTTACGCATCATCGACCTGGACTCGGTGGAGAAGGAACGCGTGCGTACACTCGATCAGATCGAATGGTATCAGAAACAACAACGGCAACGACACCGACATGACCTTCATAAGCGCCCCATCAAAGAAGGGGACCTCGTACGTAAAGCGGTTCGGGAACACCTAGATAAATTCTCAGTCAACTGGGAAGGGCCTTACCTGGTTATCAAAGCATTCGACAACGGGGCATTCAAACTAGCCGACATGGATGGAAAAGAGTTTGCAAATCCAACCAATCATCTGTTCTTCAAACCATTCTATACATGAATTCAAACTCAGGTACGCGACAGTCCTGGAATCATGACTATAAACTGATACCACAGAACAGTCCTGGAATCATGACTATAAACTGATACCACAGAACAGTCCTGGAATCATGACTATAAACTGATACCACAGAACACTCCTAGAATCATGACTATAAACTGATACCACAGAATAGTCCTGAGTTACGACTTAAAACTGACATCATCATTGTCCTGGTATATGACAATAAACGGATACCGTACAATGTCCGCAAATGACGATAAACTAGCACCCCTCTGGCATGATAGTAAAATGGCACCGTCAGACTCCTCAGAGTCCGCTAATACTATAAACTAGCTTGCCTCTGTATAGTCAGCTAAGACTCAAAACTGGCAACATACCGTCTGCCACGACGCTAAACGGGCAATGTCCAACGGGTTACGACACAAAACTAACCCACGATAGTCCGCTAAGACTATAAACTGGCGCATTCATCTACGAATCCCCATCTCATAGCCACCTTCGTTCGTCAGAATCATTACATCCTTCATCAGCATCATTGACATTCACATTCAATACTCAGGGTCGCCCCAATACTTTTGTCCGCCTGCATCTTCCTAAATATAAGCTCATTAATCCACTCATGGTTTTCTTGTCTCTTTGGAGTTGTGTTTGTAGGATGACGCTCAGGAGTTCTCGTACGAGGTTGCGTTTCATCATAAGTAGCAAGATGAGGCAATGTCCATTTGTCCACCTGGCAAGATTAACCCGCACATCCACATTCCCCGAAAACCTACTATCTATCTACCAAACCATTGCACACTGCAAAACGTTACAACAGTCGCAACACACAAAACACAAGATTCGTGCATGAGCACAAGGGAAAATTTAAAAAAAAAGAAAAGAAAAGAAAAAACAAAACATTCTATCGCATGGCTTTGGCTCTTCACTAACAGTTTCCCCAAAGAAGGGAGCTGTTCCTCCAAAGAATGCAAAACATCATCCCGTGGCTTTGGTCGTGACAACTGGTTCTCCTGAAAAAACACCAAGAGGACCGTTCTGCCAAAGGACGCACATGACATGCTTGAATTCCGAGTCTGCCAAAAAAAAATGGCTATCGACAAGGACCGGCATGCCACACACCTAAGCACCCTTTTTCCAGCATGATCCCTTGGGCAGTAGCCGATCCCCACGATCCCTTTCTCCCTGCTAATTACCAATATCGCCCTTTCAATACCATCCACCACCAAGCACGGTACAATGATGTCTGGTCAGGTGACAAAGGATAGAGCTTTTGTCAAGTTGCTTGTGGTGTTTTGCGCTTCTTTGTCGACGCTTCTCGGGTCGATTCCTCCAAGCGTCAACAAAGAGGGGCCAATGAAACACCACAAAAATCTGTGAGTTTAGCATCTGTCCGACAAGAAGCAGATCCCCATAACCCACAGGCCAATCTTGGAAGTCGAAACATCTGGTTAAGTGTTGTGCCAGCGTCTACACCCAGCGTTCACGCCCAGCGTCTATGCCCAGCATTCACGCCCAGTGTCTACGCTCCGCGTTTATGCCCAGCGTTCACGCCCAGCGTCTACGCCCAGCTCTCCAGCGTACACGGCCCGGTACGGCAGAGGCACATGCTCGACGACAGGATTTCCAATGGCAACATGAAGATTACACCGAAGAGCAAGGATTGAAGCAAGTGGACATCCTTCGGCATATACGCCCAACATTCACCAGCGTATACGCCCCAGCGTATACACTAGCATCTATCCGTCTACGCCCAGCGTATACGCTCGGCGTATACGCCCAGCGTATACGCCGACCTGTTGTATAATGTATACGCCCGGCGTATATCATGTTTCTAAATTGTAACGCCTGGTCTACATGCCACCTGTCTCCCCGTCCGCTTTTCCCGGTAACCCTATCCCTATAAATAGCCCAATTTTCCACATTTACGAGGTCCGCAGAAATTTACCAGAGCTGACCCAGAGCAATTACGCTGCTGAAACCCTCTACTCTTATGCTTACGCTGGAAGCCCTGCATGCTGCATGCTGAGCACAGTCCGCGCTTCGCCTATCATGTCAACCAGCTGCATCCCTCTGTCCACCAGGGCTTTACGTCCGCCTTGTGTCCCTACACAACTGCGTTAGACCGGTGCACAACATTTTAACTCTATAATCCATTGTTTACGCTTGTTGCAAATCCTTTTACAGTTTTATGTTAATTTGGCCCACGCCTCGTTTACGGCTGTTTGCGTTCGCGCTCCGCGCTCCGTTTGCGTCCGTGGACACCCGCTGTTTACGCTTGGTTCAAGTTTTACAGTTTTACGTCAATTTGGCCCACGCTTCGCTTACGCCTTCTTGCGTTTACGCTCTGGCAGCGTCCGTGTACACCCACTGTTTACGCTGTTTGCATTTGTTTACGCCCTTTGTATTCGGTTACGCTGTTTACGCCTGTATACGCTTACACCGGGTCTAGCTCTGTTTACGCTGTTCACGCCCAACGTTCTTTACGCCCCTCTACGCTTACGCCATCTGTGCCTGTTTCGCCCTTTACGCCCTGGTCTACATATAACCCAGCGTATAACACCTCGGTGGCGCTCGGGGAAGTCCTTGTTTGATCCGTGTGCGGACCATTCAAGGCACTCTGCCTTCGTCCACTCCAGCTCGCCCTCAAGCGGAGGCAGGGTCAACTGTGCTTGCTCACTGATCTTTCGGTGCTCGCAACGTTCCAACCTCGCACCAATGATTTCGGTCGGCACACCATGCAACGAGGCTCTTTCATGATCATTAAATCTTCTCCCTTGTTCTTTAGCTACAAGAGGAGTTGGATGTCAGTTTTGGCTAGAGTGTTTAATTCTATTGTCATGAACACCAAATTTTATAAAATATTGTAAATTTGTATACTTGGGCACTTAGAATTTTTCTATTTTATCTGAGTTAATTTGCATGTTAGTCAATAATCCCATACCTTCTCAATATTTTATAAAGGACTTGTTCCTCCTTTTGTTCACTTGAGGAAAAGTTTTCATTTAGTCGTGGGGGTATGATGAAGTGTATTTTGTATGGCTCTGATATTGGATATCTAATATTGGAGCCCTAATATCGAATATTAAATATCAGAAACCAAGAAGCAATGTCAGATATTCGATATGATGAATTGTGTGCTAGCCTATAAATATAACACTTGGGTGCACAGTTTGGGAGTCTTTGTCATAGTGTAGTAGATCTCTTGTAGTTTTTCTTTCCTAGAGTTAGAATATTTTCCCAAGTTCCTGCAGCAAGAGTCATTAAGTATACAGATCTTTATTCGAGCACTATTTAACTTGAGCACAATAGTGTGTGCAGCAATAAAGATGAGCTTTCTAATAAACCTTATAGCACTTTGGCTAGATTAAATATTTTCTTCATGCATTTATTGTTTTATGCAATTTCCTTTAATACTTTAAGTAATTAAGGCTAATTAAGCTAGATTAAATAGTACTTAATTAAGCACATTAGTATGACTATTTCAAGCCTATGCATGATGCTTGGTAATCTTAGTAACACTTAACATTGGGTAACCTAGTAGTGTTATATGTGTTCAAAATGTGTATGTTAGGATTAGCTAGACATTGGTTATTTAGTTAGATTAAATTAGTGATTAAATTACTTCATTCTTTTAATCCTTTATTTTAAGCACTCAAAATATAAAACATAAAAATAATAAAAATCATATGCATCAATTACACTTAACCATACCTTTGCATATCACAAGTGTAATTGGGAAGACAATGAATGACAATTAGGGAAAGTTCACTTCCTAGAGGCTAGTGTACTAAAAGACAAAAGGGCCCATGGAATTCAACCAAATCATGTGTGAACTCTTAGTTATTTGTATGGTTGAGCATAGGGGTACCCATCACTTATCAATGACCATGAAGGTCTAGAAGTCTCTTTCTTTGTAAACCTTAGTAATGTCAATCACTACTTCTACCTAAGTTTCTAATCATTTGTTCTCTAAATCAATAATCTTCATCCTTAACCCAAGCCTTAACTAGATTCAAACCTAGAAAAGTTTCTCTTGATGGCCATGGTATTGTGCCTTTTATGGGATTTGGGATAATTAGTGTAGCCAAGGGGTTCAATGAAAGGTTTTTGATCAAGACATATTTGAGAAGCCTACCATGCACATGTGCACGAATGGAGGAAAACCAAACTAAAATTTTGAATTTTGGATGTTTGATGCCACATCACTTTGGTTTGATTCATACCAATGGTTACATTATAGAACAATCAAGGACAGATGATACTTGATGTAGTCGATGTGATCTTGCATTTGAAAGGGAGACTTAGAGGTTGATCTATATTAGGTGGATGAGTAGTGGTTAAAGGATGTAGTAATGAATCTTTCATGGAATGTGGGATGTGTTCAAGTGCTTCATGGGCTAATTGAAGGGTTGGGTAGAGATCCAGTGATGTTGCACTTTCTTCCTTTCTCTCTTGTTCATTATTAATTCTCCATCTTTTCTATTCCATTCTTGTCCATGGTTATGTATGACAAAAGATTGATCAAGCAAAAAGAGAATGAGATATAGTCATCTAAGAGGACAAACTAGCATTTGATGCTCATGTCTCATTGGTTAATGAGAATCCATGGGTATCTCATCAATACGTTTCACAAGGGTAATGAAGGTAAGTGCCTACTCTAAGGAGGACTCACTTGTGAATTCTTGATGAGAAGGCATCATATGTAACTTATCCAAATTTTATCTTCTAGTGCTAGTAAGTGTTTCATTACATATGACACTTGATTAATCTTCTACTTATCTAAGTATCAACTCTTTATGCTTCAAAGTTTGACCATGCTGAACTCTATCAATCCACATCAATTATGCTTATATTTTCTTATTCTTGGTGCTATAAAAATTCTCTTATTATTCTAACCTCTCTTTTTAGCCATGGATTTATGGGATTTCATAAATTAACCAATTTATTTCTTTCCCATAACCCATAATGTCATGTAAGGAAACTTTATAATGTTCTTCCTATTTTGCTTCTTGTACACCTTGTACGACTAATATCATATGATTCTAGCATGGTACATGCCTTAAACAATGCTTATGAAATCATCAAAGGTAAGTTAAAGACATGGGAACAAAGTTAGATAATTTCTCCCTATTTGGAAGGATATGTTGATACACCCCTATGTCAATACAGAGGCATTAGTGCCCTTGCTGTAGAACATCCTCCCCTGGCATTAACAATCTTATATACACTTGGGGGAGGGGGTTAAGAAATGGCTCATAATTTTTCATTTGTGTTTTTCCTCCTTCCTTTTCTCTAGTGGACCATAACAAACAAAACTCTAGCAAATTTTCATCCTATAAGAGAAGTGGTAACTATTTTTTACACATCCTTTCTAGATATTCTTGTCCTTAATGTTCTAGCATTGATTCAAGCCTGGTGTCTTATAACTTAGTCGTGGGGGAAACACACCACTTCAAGTATGCATTTAATGCTTTTGGTATTTATTTAAACATTTCTACCTCATCAATCCTTACTCATGCATGTCGTATTTCAACAATTATGATGATGTTTTTCAAGTATTTTCCAATGGTTGTATTTAATATTGTTCTAGCACATAATTTTTGCAATGGTAGTGTGATTCCTAGGGAAAACTCATGTGATTTTTAGCAAATTTCATAGCTAATCATGTTGGGATGATTGCAATCCAAGATTCGTAGACCAATAAGGACTAAGGTCAAACAATTTTAGGCCTCCATCTAGGAAGCTTTGCAAGGAGCCCCTATTCCTGAGAAGGAAGAAGGAAAAGAACTTTAATCACCTAATCTAGAACCTATAGGTCCTATTCTAGAGCCCATGGGTCCTACTCCAAAAATATCTTCATCCATAAGTAGATTAGAAGGTAGCCAGTCATGTTTTTGATCCTCAAGTTGAGCATGTGCGCAATAGTAGGAAACTAAAAAAGTGCTAGAGGAGTTGGTAAAAGATGATGAAGAGGATGCAAAGAACATCCAAGAGGATGTGGCTACTCATTATTCCACTTACAATCCACTCATGAAGAGAAAAAATATCATTGGTTCCTTGAGCTTGGTCTTCCAAAGCTTAAGGAGTCGCTATAATGGATTGGCTTCTAAGATTACATCACGCAATCCTTCACATCATACCACTATGAGGTAGAGGAGTACTACCAAAACCTCATTGCCCATGATGCCATGACCTTCATTAGTGAGTTTTCTATGCCTATTTCCCCATGGATAATCACATGGGCTACTAAATTTCCAAACAAACCAACAAACAATTAGTGTCCATGGACCTAAAAGATTGAGCCTAAGCTTAGGTGGAGGTTTATGTTGGAGGCCTTTGACATGGATAAAGCTAAGGTAAAGATTTTGAAACTTCCCTTGATTAAAAATTTTGTGTGCAAAATCATCAATTGTAACTTTTTACCCACCAAAAATTCATAGAGTATCTCTACTTAGTTGGGGAGTGTTAATGTTATTGCTATAGTAAGAGGGAAGTGCACCATCAACATCCCATATTTTCTCTACAAGGACCTAATCTAGAAAATAAAAGATATGGCCAGTGATAGAAGGGAGATTGATGCCTTTGTAGGATTAATCTAAAAACTTTACAAACTAGAAAGCATAGTCAATCATATAGGAAGACATCCCACAACAACAAGTATGGTTGATTGGGAGAATGTAATGGTGATTACTGATGGCATCCTAAGGGCTTTAGATTTTATCTAACTTAGAGGTTTATATGCCTTCCACAAAGTTATGCTATATCTAACCTTTAGGTCAACTCTAACAACACCAAATACATCTCAAGTATCTTAATGAATGTAGGTGCAATTACCTAGTGGATCTATTTCTTGACCTCCTAGCTTCAGCATTAGGTAAATCCAGGAACTTCTTCTTAGTGGTGGTTCTTGTGACAACTGAAAATGTCAATGGCTGGAACACTGAGAGGTTAGCAAGCATACAACCTAAACCTAAGTCTACGCAAGGGCCATGCTATAAAATGGAGATAGGGTTCCCTAAATGATCTTGTCATTCAAATAGGGACTTACTAGGTGTTATGACGGATGCATGCGAAAGGGGTTTACACAGTGTTACATGTGGGCACCGGGCCCAACTAAGCCAAAGCATAGCAGGGTGTCCTACCCTGAGCACAGTAGTGTAAACATGTAAATACGTATTAAATAGCAATAAAATGAAAGTGCTATGCTAAATATCAAAGAAAAATGCTTGAAAAATGCAATGGAACTTTAGAATGAAAGTGTACCACCTCAATTGGGGGAGCATAGATATTATAGAAAAAGAGGTGATAGTGGTACATGGTGTATAGGCAAGCATAGTGACAATGTACCAATGTAGTCACAATCTCTAGGAGATCCAAGACATGGAACTAATAGCTTCCATGGGGACTAAATCTACAAGGTTAGCTATTACTATGTTCCATAAGTATAATGGTGAAATGCATTCTAGACAATGTGGTCTAGTCATCCAATGGGGTCTTGGAATGTGACAAAGTGCTAGGTGTGCTTGAGTGTGAAAGTGCAAGAGTGCCAAGGATGTTCAAAATGTCAAAATGCCCAATGCTCTTTTCATTTGACCACCACTTGAATGTTGAACATAGGGGTATTTATAGGACTAGGTTTAGCGCAAAATGTGGATCGAGCATCATGTGGCATGAGATGTAGATCGAGCACCATGTGGCATGAGGGTAGATGGGGCTACACTAACCTTGCTATGCTCCCATGGAAGTAACAAGGCGTTAGGCTCTAGAGTACTACAATGGGTCCCTAAAGACTACTGAACTATGACTACACTACCAAGACTGCATATTCCAAAGTTTGAACGACCGCAATATACCCTTTTCCATGCTAAGCTAGCTTAACAACTTCTTGCCTAACTGCCCACTAAAAAGTGTGCTATGTTGGCTACGCTATGGAGCATAGTACAGTGTAGCAACCTAGGAGATAGAAAATTTGTTGAACTGTTTCATCCATCCCAAGAAATCTTGACAACTTTTGGCTTGGCACTTGGGCAAACTAGCCATGGAAGTGTATGCTATGCTGGCTACGCTCTAGAGCATAGTAGGTAGAGTGAGAGCATAGTAGAATACTTAGAAAATTTTTTCATGAAAATACTGTTGAAACTTAGAAAATTTTTCAAAATAGTCCTTGATGCATGCTACATTGGCTATGCTGGGGAGCATAGCACCAACACTTTAAAAAATTTGTCAAGTTTTGACACTTAAAAAAATTTGCAGTTGAAGTGTTGAAGCCTGAAATTGGTGGTGTTTCAATTCTTAGCCTATCATGAACATCAAAGTTGATAAATAGGCTACCACAATCCACATTGAAAGATTGTAAGATCTTGGTAGCAATTTCTTGCAAATAATGAAAGCCATTATGGGTGGTGAGGAGATAAGGCAATACATCTTCTAGTTCCCTTTCCCATTATTAAATGATCCACCCATGGCTCATTTTAATGCCCCTATTCAATCTCATATTCATGTGCCTTCATGGAGGATTTCCTCATCACATTAATCAAGGTGTAGATTACATAACATCCATCATGGAGATGAAGTCCTCTAGGTACCGACTAATCAACCTAGGACTAGCTACTGGGCAATGGAGGAGCAAAGAGTTGATTCTAGTGTCAAGTTGCTGTTGAGAAACACCAATAGTACACTAGAGACTAAACTTATTAAGGTATAGGCCAAGTTGAAAACTACTAATGTTCATAGAACATTCTATCTATAGTAGTAGCGAAGAAGCCAAGATGAGGTACAATGGTTGCATGAACAATTGGAACATATTATAGTATTGGTATCTACACCTTTTGTAATCACTTTGAAGGTGTACATTAGGTGCCTACAATTTGAACTATTTCAAGCATGCCAGGTTGGTGAGGAAGTTGTATGCATGAAAGATGGATTGGAACATCAAATTAAAATGTTAAGGCATCTGTCCTAAGAATGGAAAATAATGATCTAGAAAAAGGAGAAACATGTACTTTCTCTTTCTCAGTAGGTGTGAAGGTTAAAGGACAAAAGTTAAATCATGATCCAATTTTGGGATAAGTACCTTTGTGCAAAAAGGAAGCACTAGAACTTGCACTAGAAGCTAGCAAATAAGACTAACATGGAAACCAATGAGCTCAAGAAGATCCATTTCATTGAGTAGGAAACTTGGGATGTCGAGGTATGTAGATTACACAAACTTGTAGCCCTATTGAATAAGTAATTAGGGAGAGGCATGTGATGAAGTATAAATTCAACAACTTACATGTCAAACTCTAACAAATAGTCACAAGTGAACCAACACAAAAGAAGAAAATGAACCTTTTAGAAAAAATGTACATTCTTCACCACAAAGTAGCTATCATTGTCCTTGAGAGAAGACTTAAGGAAGTTGAAGAGGACATGTAGGTAGAACAGAGGAGGTATGTCTACATGGTCTAAACTTCTGCAGGTCAACCAAGCATAGAGCTAGAAGAGAAACTCCATAAAGTAGTGGTTGAACTCTATATAGCCCAACACAAGCTCTTGTAGGTGAAGAGGAGTCACAAGCAATTCTAGGATGATGTTGAGAAATAATGAAAAATACTCCTACAAGGGTAAGAATTGATGCATGAGCAAAATCAAAAACTTAGAGTGAGGATGTTAGACCTTGAAGAAAAACTTCAAATATTTCACATATCTACATACAACTCTTCTAGCTTATTTTCCTATCAAGATGTCATGTTAGGGAGATTCTTCTCTTAGCAACCATTCCTTGGCACTTCTTGATGAGGTGGCATGTACTCTATTGTAATAGAGTCATGCTATGTTCATGTGTCCATTGTATCCTCTGCATTGATAATGTAATGTTTCTAGTCTAATCTTGTGTTTTGAGCTTAAAAACTATACGACTAGCTTTACTTAGTTATGAGGATACGATGAGTCATCTAGTGGCATTTTTTCAATCAATTATAAGCCATACATGCACCTAGTGGTTATGATTTTTGCAAGTATGATTAAGGTTTCTATCTTTCATGTATGCATCCTTATATTACGTTTCACACTTGTGGATTTGGAGCATTTCTTGAGCTTCTCAGAAATATTTTAGCTTCATTAAGAGACCTTCAAAAGACTCTAACATGTTCCCAAGCTTCCTAGCTTTCATCTAAGAGAATGAGACTAAAGTTTAGTGGTAGGGGTGCACTAGCTTCTTTGCACAAGCACACCCCTTGCATTAGCATAGGGACACTAACACATCATTCTTGGTGCCTTGGTTTGGGTACTTTGCCTCCTCTATCACCTCTGGAATGTTTTGAGTTATCTAAGTTGTGTTGATAGACCTCTGTTGATGCTTGGGCACTAGCGAATCCCCATTGTGCTGCAAAAAGTATAAATATTGAGGATGAGCTCCATATGAAATGAACTTAGTTCAAGGATTTTCCTTGAAATTTTGGCATCCAATTTCATGTGAATAGCTCTTCCTCCCTTAGGTAAGTAATTCCTTCTCTATTTTGTATGTTTTTTGAGTTGCCACTTTCACAAGTGTAGCTAGACTTTGTAAAAGTGTTAATCCATGCTTATGTAGCCTAAAATCGTTTGGTCAATGTAGAGTCCAATGTTTCCATGGTGAATAAAGCTTATGATTTTTTTTCTCATTTTAGAACTGATGATGCCTTAAATATTAAAATACCAAAAATAGCATAAAACATTAAAACCATTAAAAAATAAATTCCTTTTTTGCTTTCATAAGTTGTGATGATTCAACCTTACTCAAGGAGGTCACAACTACATGGCATGATGTAGAACAATTGAGGTTGTGACTAAGAAACATTTTATTTTTATTTTTATTTGTGTGTGTGTATATATGTGTGTGGTGTTACACTTGTCTCTTAAGGGATTGCAAAAAGCATTTTCCTTATTCCTAGCTGGGATCGCAATGTATGTATGTTTATTACTATTTTTTTCTCATAAAGATAAAACCCATAAAAATTATAAAACATAAGATTATAAATATTTTTTCAACCTCATATCATGGCAACACAATTCCCATTTGTATCTATAATATGTATTAGAATATCTTTTATATTTTTTAAATGCAACTAATTACATGAGTGTTCTTGGAAATCCACTCAACATCATCCTTGAAGCTTATGACTGAATTGCATTGTGATTTGTATGATATATTCTGTTGGTCCAAAACTGGTAGGACCCTTGTCAATAATACTAAAATTTATTGTACATCATATTAATGAAGATAAATTTTAAAGAAAAAGTTTTTTTTTTATCCAACACCCTCCTCTCCTAATTTACACCATGATTTAGATCTTGACATGTATGTGTGCTTACTAACTGATATGTTGTTCTACCAATTATACAAAAGTTCCAACTCTCCTATGTAATAATGCCTCTATAATAATGATCATTTGATCACTAGGTGATCATTCCATTTGTTTGGTAGTAATGATTTTAGTAACATGGATCATTTCCTCACCAAGTGATCATTCTATCTAGTAGTAATCATTTTTATTCTATTTTTTGGTGATCATTTCTTACTATCATTTGAAGTGATGGTAAGGTACTTATTTCTTAAGTTGGAAGATAGGGGCTTGAGATTGGGCACAACCACTTAAAGAGGTTAAGCTTTCACTCCTCTACAGACCCTTTCATGATTTGCTTGGTAGGATGAACATGGGCTGATCCTTTACTCTATAATCATTCCATTACTTTTTCTTATCTTTAGCATTGGAGAAAGCTATGCTTTTAGCATTTCCCTTATCACGATTTGATGAGAAGCATCGAAGATCTATTTAAAAATCCTAGGTCATAGGTTTATTAGAATTAATTTTTAGTTCAAAAAAATCTATAAAATAAATTCTAAAATAGTTGTGGTTTGCTGGATCCAAGATGGTCTTTGTAGAGGTAAGTAAAATTCAATTTTAGATTTAGAAATGTGCTTTTATTTCAACAAGTTTCTTGTTCTAAATCTACTAATTTCCATTTTATATATAGGTACACCTTAAGGTTAGGACTTTATAACTCAACATGACCTGCCAAAATCGAACCTATGACTTGGAGCTTTCAAATTAAGAGTCTTACCATTAGCCTAACACTTCATTGTATAAATATGTATAAATTTGATTGAGAGGCTAATATGAAAGTGATGCATAGATCTGACATGAAATGCAAATTATCACGTTCATAATTTTTCTCTTATTATGAATTATTTATTTTTTAAATTATATTTTAAATTTTTTTAAAAATTGATATTTTATACTTAAATATGTTTAAGATCAGGAGTGATAGTAAGGTACTTGTTTCTCAAGTCATAAAACGGAAATATCAACCATTCACCGTTAAACTTTTGCTTATTCAACCCTTNTGGAAATATCAACCATTCACCGTTAAACTTTTGCTTATTCAACCCTTCTAAACTTTTACTTATTCAACCCTTCTAACCCGACAAAATAAGCATTGAGGGTGTAAATGTTGATCCTTTCTATCTTTATATTAAATTTGCAAGGCTTTACTTGACCACGACTGTCTACACCGTAGATATTGATCAATCGCAGGAAGAAGAGGAAGTGTGGTTACGCTTATATTTAATTTGATGCGACTGCCAGTGAGGTTTTCTGTTCATGACAGCCATGAAAGGGGAAGAATCGTCTCAATTTCTATTACTTTTCAACTTAAACTTTAGCTTCTCGTCACTGCGAAACAACTGCCCAGTTGAAATTGATATTGTCTGTTTGAATTGGAGCACCATGGGTAAACACGTTTCTTCCGCGCGGAAAAGAGCAGAGAAGGCTCTTTACGGGTTGTGTTGCAATTTCTATGGTGCCAGAAACAATGACACTGTTAAAGATCTTGGTAAGGAAATTAAAGCTTTGATTTTGAGTCTGACCAAGTGCAACCACACACTAGGTTTTCCAACTCTCAATTACCCACCATGCATGGCATCATCTGCTACTCTACCATGGATTGGTGTTACCTAGATGTTCATTTGGTTTGGTTCCACCTTCGTACTACTTTATCCTATCACTATGATGCATGTCGGCTAAAATTTTAAACTAGCATATTTGAAATTAGGGCCATATAAATGTAGTTTTGTTATCATTTCATGTTTTCATGGAAAACTCAAATGATAAAACGTTGTTGGACTTTTGGATACTGTTGAGGTCAACCTCACCCATGCTAGGCATGGGGCCATTGTCAATGCACATGTAGGAAATTATAGTTGCAAAGTAGTCAAAATGCACAAATCAAATTCATAAGAATTCAAAAAAATATATAAAAATAAAAAAACTCTTGACATAAATCATAGAACTTAAGGATTACTTTTTGCTCATTTTCTTATTTCAGTTTTACCACGTTGCTGTTGACATGGCAAAGATAGTTGGAGTTGGCGATTTAAGGTTAGGGTTTCTCCGCTATAAAGAGGAGGGCCAATCTTTCTTTTGAAACGGGGCGGTCGGAAGCACATGTCCATCAGCATTCGCTATTTTATTTTGTTCTTCTGTTTTCTCTATCCATAGGCAACCCATATTTTAGCCTCCCATAGTTTAGCCTCTTGTTGCTACAAGCGGTACACATCTGACAGCAACATACCTGTAGATGTTGGCCTTCTCTCTAGATGCTAGGGTAACGACACACCTGCATCTCAACGACATATAGCAATATCAAAAAAAGTTTGGCATTTTCAATTACAGATATTTAATATTTTTTGCATTTCAAAATATGTCACCGGTACATTGTGTCGTATATCACTCTATGCACTAATTTTAAATTTTTTTAATACTTAAAATTTCATTGTTTTTTTTTATAATTCAAAGCAGTAGCATTCCTTCCTTTTTCTTTTTTCCTGCTTTCAAATCCACAAATCCCTAGATACTAATATTTCGTATTTTTCAACTTGTAAACCATTTTCAATCGGAAACTCCTTATGGTCCCTGTTGCATTGTTCTGTTTCATTGTGTTGCCCTTATAAGTATAGTTTATGTACTTTAAATTGAATAAGGATTTTAATTCCAAATTACTTTAGAAATAGTTAAGCTTCATTATTATTATTATTATTGTCACATAGCCCTTTTCAGCTGACACTATTC
The DNA here is from genome assembly GCA_015680685.1 of Gnetum montanum. Taxonomy (NCBI): domain Eukaryota; kingdom Viridiplantae; phylum Streptophyta; class Gnetopsida; order Gnetales; family Gnetaceae; genus Gnetum; species Gnetum montanum. The sequence goes on from MNCI01026477.1 coordinate 98,816, forward strand.
CCGGGTTTTTGTACCCATACAGGAGGCACCCTAGGCGATAGTCTCTTAAAATGAGTTTTCACAGGTTGTTGTGTGTCCAAAATTTACGCATCAACACCTTTTTGGTGTTAAAAGAAGAGCAGTTTCTCAACTTTTTCTTAAAAAAAATTATTATCATTTTTTTTTATTATTTATTTTATTTTTGCCTCCCTATTTTCAGTTTTATTGCTCTATTTTAGTTTCATTTTCAAATATGCAAATTTATATTCTAGCAATCCTTTTTTTTAATTTTTTTTTCTGAAATTTAATTGAGGTAATTTAAATTATTTTCCTTTTAATTTACTTTTCTGAAATTTCATAATTTTGATTTTACTTTTAAAAATAAAAAAATAATAATAAAAAAGAAAAATATAGCATTCAAATATTTTTTTTTTATTTTCTTTAATTTTCACATTTTATTAGCATTTTACATTTTCTATTATTTTTCATTTTATGAATAATTTTTCTTACGGAACATCTCAACCAAGAACTTCTACTCTTATCCCTAATCAACCAACTACTCGTCAATTTACCTTAAGAAAACAACGAGCTTCACTTTTTCCAAATTCAATTCCTAAGAAACCTCAAACTAAGATGGCAACCCTTGAACCCCTGTCTCCCTTAGTAAGAAACCCTTTTAATTTTCATAACTACCATGACATACCAAAATCCCTTCAAAACATAAATCTGTTCTTCGATCCTACAACCCCTACGAATGATGTCTGCCAACACATACAATGTTTTGAAACTTTATTAGAGATCCACAACATTGTACATAATGATGTAGCATGTAGAGTGTTAGTAACAACATTTAGGATCAAAGCAACCCAATGGTTCTTAATGCTTCCTGATGCCTCTATTAACACATGGCAATAATTCAAAAATAGGTTTTTGAATCAATTTGACAAATTTACAAGCCCTGCTATTGCATCAAGCAACTTTACCAGCCTAAGAAAGATACCTGGGAAAAATGTTAGGGATTATAACCTTAGATTCCTTCATCAACTTACCTATGTGCCAAATGAGATGCGATCACAACTAAATGGTATCCTCAACTTCTATCTCTCTACCATCGATCCATTCTTCACTTATGCCATTAAATCTGATCCCAACATAATAGAAATACAAAGTGCGATGTCAAAAGCTGTAGAATTAGAGCAACTAACCCTTATGAATAGCATCCAAACCCAATTTGGGATGATGGGTGTTAGTAACTCTATGCAATCAAACCCACTCCTACTAACTTTTCAAATGTCTAATGTTATGCCTCAAGCTATTTCTCCCTTTCAAGAAACTCAACCTTTAAGTAATTACTCACAAGGCCCCATGTC
>MNCI01026477.1:100488-129458 GCA_015680685.1 Gnetum montanum
CAAATAGAAGAGTTCTTAGTTAAAACAATGCAAACAACCAATCCAAGTCATCCCAAGTAATTGCCCCACAACGACCAAACCCCCCTTCTATACCTAGAAGAGTTCCATCTCAACTAGAAGCCAAAGATAAACATAAGAATTATGATTTGGTTGAGGACTTAAAAAGAGTTAAAGCCAAAATTTCGATGTATGACCTCCTACACTTTAACGAAATAAAAGAAGTGATTTGGAATATGGTTCATATACTTGAAACAACACAAAATTCAGAGCTTAGTACTTGTCAGACACCAAGAAGGGCCCTGGGACCCACGACGACCTCGGCTGCATGAGATGTCACATACGGTAACCTTGGGGATCGCAACACTTAGTTTTCACTAAGTACACTCCCCAGCATATACGCCCAGCACTCCCCAGCGTATACGCCCAGCACTCTCTAGCGTATACGCCCAGCACTCTCCAGCGTACACGCCCAGGTACTGCAGATGCATATGCTCGACGACAAAATCTCCAATGACAGCAGGAAGATAACACCGAAGAGAAAAGATTGAAGCAAGTGGGCATCCATCAGCGTATATGCCCTGCATCCGCCAGCGTATACGCTCAGCGTATACGCCCAGCACTCAGCATCTCCACCCATGTTCACACATGCTTAGCACATCCAGCGTATACGCCCAGCGTATACGCCGACCTGATATGGCGTATACGCCCAGCAGATGTAATATTTTGTACATTTGTAAATTGTGTGCACCCGGCCAACGCGCCACGTGTCTCCCAACCCGAGTCTAGCGTAACAACTGGTATAAAAACCCCCATTTTCCACTTCATCCATGTCGGTTGGCAAAAATCCTAGAACATACACAGGAGCAATTACGCTGCACACCAGAGCTCAAAACCCTCTTACGCTGGAAAACCTGTACGCCATGCACAGTCTCTATGCCGTGCCCACAGTGTACACCAGCCCAGCAGCCCTCCCATCCACCGGGGCTTTTTGTCCGCATTGTGCTACATCACAACTGCGTTAGACCGGTGCACTATATTCTCATTCTGTAATATCATTGTTTTGTTACATTTGCTACATAAGATTGTTTATAGTTTTACGTCAATTTGGCCCATGCATTCTGTTTATGCCCGTTTACGCTTACGCTCCGCCTACGTCTGTTTTACGCTGTTTACGCTTTGTTTATGTTTTCTACATTCTTTACGCATAACCCGACGTATAGCACTTCAGTGTACGTTCGGGGAAATCCTTGTCTGATCTGCGTGTGGACCACCCAAGGTACTCTACCTTCATACTTTCCAGCTTGCCCTCAGGCGAAGGTAGGGTCTTCTGTGCTCGTCCTGCGATCCCACGACCTCTGTTTCCTTCCAGCCAGAGACCGACGATTTTAGGTGGTACAGAAATTGGTCCTAGAAGGAGGGCCTCCTAAAATCCTTATCCGCAAATTTCCTAGCATTTATGCTGTTAAGCGTCTACGCTGCCAACTGCACGCTTCTGCCTGCTGAAACCCTTCAGCGTCCACGCAGCTCGGTCTGAAAACCCAGCCTGCAACTATCCAGCGTCTACGCTGCATAGTGTTTACGCTCTTAAAAATTTGCTCAGAAACTCCTACGCTGCTTTGTTTTACGCTCACCTATTTTACACTCCCCCATTTTACGCTGCAATTGGTTTTACACTGTGACATGTTTTACCTTGCAACTCATTTTACATTCTTGTGTTACACCGATTACTTATTCTACGCTGCAACTTGTTGTACGTTGTCTCCTGCTTTACACTGCCACTTATTTTATGATGTACTGTTTTATGCCATGACCCATCTTACGTTGTATATGCTCTCCAGCATTTATGTTGACTATATACGCTGTATATGCTGTCACTATATGTTGTCCATTGAAGCGTATACGCTGCACGCTACACAACACATTAACTTCACATCTCCCGACCGATTCATATCCGTGACAGATCATCATGAATCCCACAAACAACAATGCTGCCACTACTTAAACCACCCCCATCATGGACATCACAGCCGTCCAATAGCCTGTCGCACAACACCCGAGAGTGCAACCCACAGCGGGGCCCCATCGGTCCCTAAGGTTACAGGGGAGAGATCCAGCCTCCGACATCATCACCCAGGATCAGTATAATTTTATATGTATTAAAATAAAAGTTGGTCTGGCTATTGACTGAGCTAAAATGGAAGTAAAAAGGAAGTTCGAACTCTTTTACAGGGGAGGACACGAGTTCACCTCTTCCCCATATGATGTAATCCCAGTTCCGGAGCAGTATTCGGAGCTCGTCACACAACTCCTCCTGCAAAGGAGCCACACGTTGGATCGGTATGCGCTAGAACCCCAACCAGAAGAGGAGGATGACTTCGCCGCTCAATCCGAGCATGAGGACTCCTACCACACTCTTAGCCCGCAAGCGCAAGCTAACCCGAATTTTCATCTAGACACAGGGGAAATCCTGCCTCTCCAGCATCTTAGGTTCACCCAAGCTCAAGCACCGCCACCTGAAACATCAGCACTAGTGCATATCCCTCCTCCAAGCAACTCCCAACCTAACACATTCCCTATCACAATCATCCCTGCTGCAGCTACGAGCTCGTCCTCACAAGCACCGCCCCCTCACGCTAGCGTGGGAGTGACACTCCCACCCCGAGTGATAGGGATGTTGCACGTGATACCTGCCTCCACATCCGCTCATTACATCCCGCACATTCAAGCACGCGCAGGCTCCTCAACCATCGTAACCCAACAAGGAGTCCCTCTGCACAACGTGATTGGGCAATGGCCACCAATGGGTGTGCTGTCACACCAACCCTCTCACACTCATGTGCCACACCATACGATTCCACCAACCAATATTCCTCAGGTACAGCGCCAACCATAGCAACAACAACATTTCCCTTATAACGTCCCTTCCGTAGTACCGTCCACTATAAAATTTCCACAAACCCAGCCGCCAATCGCCCAGCTTTCAGCCTTTCAACCTGCGACCCAATAGTCTAACTTGTATACAGCCCCACATTCCCAGCCTGTAGCTTCATCGAGTGCCCAAGATTGAGCGGACGCTAAAAAAATGATGCAAGAGTTGACAGACGAGGTAAAATGCCTCAAAACCGCAACCGACGGGGAGTTGAAGGTAGTGGACTTTTACCACGATGACCCCATCAGCTCCTCCGTCCCACCCTTGACTTTTCCCAAAGGCGTCTCCTTACCAACGTTGACCAAATATAACGGGGAGACAGACCCCAATGCCCACCTCAAAACATTTAGATTAGAGTGTGCGTTGCTCCAAGTGTGGCCCCACTCTATACTACGAGTATTTCCCATGTCCCTCGTAGGGAGAACACTTGACTGGTACCGGGCTCTACCAAGGAACTCCATTTTCTCCTTGGAAGACTTATTACACCAGTTTTTGACTAGGTTCAAGTATAACTTGAAACCCAAGGCCACACTAGACAACCTCATACAGGTTAAGCAAGCACCACTTGAACCTGTGCAGAAATTCATCCTAAAAGGGGCTGTTAATGATTGCTTTAAATCCAAGTTATACTACCTTAACGTGCGTGATCTTAACCAAGCATTTGTACAAATTAAAACATAGAAGAGGCGGCACAAAACAGCCACGACCATGCATACCTAGCCTTTAAAAATCAACACACTAAGAAAGATAAAGAGAAGGCTAAGGCAACCATAGCGGCAATAGCAGGGACGCAACAACAAAACAAACCGTCGGTAACTCCTACTAACTACAACAAACCAACTCCCACAACCGCGCAAGAATCATCATCACAACAAAACCCAGCGAACCGTACGCAAAACTTCGAGAGGAAAGAACACTCTCAATACACGCCTCTACCAATGAAGCCATCCCAGCTCTTCGATCAACTCTTGAAGGCTGGGCTAATGAAGCATAAACAGTTATTCCCTGCAGCCGTCCAAAGACATGATCGGTTATGTCAACTCATACAGAACCCAAGTTTGGCAACGCTGGATGAGCCTCCCATACCCAAAGGCTTTAGGATGGATCGCTTCTGTGACTACCATCAACGCAACGGACACAAAACAGATTACTATTTCACCTTGAAACAGGACATTCAGCGGATGATCGATGATGGCCAAATCACTTTTGATGGGGCTAACCCCGTCCAACCACAGAATCAAACCATGGGGGTGTATAAAGATCCCCTGAACACTAAAGAGGCACCGTACGTAATTAATACAATCTATTGTGATGATGATTCCGAGACACCCCGCATCAACACCGTCTACCCCGAATATGAACAGGAAACACCTAGTAGGCCATTCATAGTTCGGATTCCTCCCGCTGTGTCCACACCCACACCTCAACCACCACATGCCCCGCAACAGCCATACGTCATCCGAGTGCCCTCGACCATACCCACATCCAACATCATAACGCGTCAAAAATCATACATGGTGTGCATCCCTTCGGTCAATTCCGTGGATGCACCAACCCCTCATGCTCGGTCCACCCCTTTCGTAATCCGAGTACCACCTGCCGTTGCAACAACGGAAGTCCAACCTCCACCAAAATCAACCCCGTACGTCATCAGGATACCTGGTCAGCCTCCTGCCCAATCATATCTGACCATCCACCTGTAACCCCGCCCAGCTCCATATGTGGTAAAGGTCCTAGGGTAACCTGAGGCTCTAAGGTAAGTCCCACCCCCACGTAACACATGAGAATGCCTGGCAAACAGGCTTACACATGAGCGTGTGGAGAAGGAACGCCAACAGCTAGCTGTGGGGCCACCCAAGCCCACACCACTTAACTCCATGCCCATGTCATCATCTAATGATCGACCGAACACAGACAGCAAAGGTGAATCATCTAAAACATAAGAACCGCATAAAACGACAATTCTGAACAAGAATGAAAAACCACTAAAACGCGAAATAAAAATATTGGGTCCAATGGACCCAGTTACTATTGATAAAAACGTCCCTGATAGTAGAGATTTTTCAATGGCCCTAACACAAGTTACCCAAGCACTAAAACAAAAAAACACTTCATTAAGCTTGTACGACTTGGTTTTAACATCCCAAACACATAGGGAAGCTTTGGTACGTATGTTAACATCAATCCCGGTAAGCGAGGACTTGCCTTCAAATGAACCGTCTATTCATGCAGTGATGCACTCGCCTCACGGGACTACTCCTAAACCCGTAAGCTTTCATGATGACAATGTCAAAGTGGACAAGAAAATGGGGGAAATAACAATAGCCCCCATGTTCATAACCATACATGTGAACCAGTTCAAGATACATAGGGTCCACGTAGATGATGGAGCTGCAACCAATGTTGTACCATACCCCATCGTCAAACAATTGGGGCTTACTGAGTCAATTAAACCGACCACAACTAATTGTTTAAAATCCTTCAGTGGGTCATGCGTAATGGTAAAAGGGACAATAACCTTGGATTTCATAGCGGGGGACCAGTTCCCTACATCTGTCGACTTCCTAGTGGTTGATGAGATGCCAGGGTTCAACCTAATATTAGGGAGACCCTGGTTGGCCCAACTTAGAGCTTTCTCCTCCCCCATACACCAAGAAATTCACCTGCCTTATGAGGGCAGTGAGATCATCATACACGGGGAAGCAGCTACCCCTATCATTTCGTCGCACATAGACATAGATTAGGGTTCGGAAGTCGAGATCGAAAAGCCTAGCCGAAACGATAAGAATCTGCAACCACTGGTAAGTAGTAAGCCTTCGAACATGGGACAAAAGCCTCCTAAAACCGAAATGCCTACGTCGGATGCTGTACGCACACCTCCTCATACAGAAACAATTACAGAAATGATAACAGACACTAACACACCTGAGAACACTGACATAGAAGCCATTCCATTGGACGTCCCTTGGGCTGAATTACCATTCAATGTGATCAGTGAAGGGGACATCGAATACAAAATCATACCAATTAATAAATCGCAGGACATAAACATAAAAAGAATAAAGAAACAATTAAAATAAGATCATCACTCCTCGTCCGAAACGACGTTAAACTATATGTCGTCCGAAATGACATCAAACTACGATAAAACCCAAAACACAAAAATAATAATAAACAACAAAAAGATTAAAATTAAACAATACTCTCTTCGTCCGAAATGACGTTAAACTATATCCTTTGTCCGGAAAGATGTTAAACTATCATGTCCGCAATGACATAAAACTAGCCACGATCAAAAATGGTCGGTCCACCAAAAAACTTATCCACCTTACCCAAAATATTGCTCGTTTACAATGGGGCCCGAAACGGCCTTGAACTATGCATAGTGGCCCGAAATGGCTTTAAACTAGTACGTACTTTGTTTTCCTTTTCACATGTCATTTATGGTTACTTTAGTACATTATGCTTTAAACAAAGAAGTAAAACTCAAAACATTTTACATTATCATGTCGCATGTGCAATCAAACTCAAAACAAGCCAAAACATTCTACATTGATGTGTCATGTTTACAATTAAATTCAAAATCAACAAAAAATTTCTTACATACAACATTGTAAACTTACAAGTTTCAACTCTTTTCATCCATTTCAGAATTTTCAAGTCACATTTCCCATATAAATCTGACTCAAAAACAAAACAACAAAAACTTAAAAATTAAAACACTAAAATCCGAGGTGGGAGGGTCGCCCTCTCTAGAGCCACCAGCATCAGGGGCCCCTGCTCCACTGGGGCCAGCCTCTCCGGCTTCATCACCACCTTCATCCTGAAGACACCAAAAAAAATAATAATAACAAACAACCAACATAAGAATAAGCAAATGTTAAAATTTTAAACGTTATCCAATAGATTAACTTCATAAGAACAAAACGCTTACCATGGGAGATCCCCCTAAGCCAAACTCCAGCCAGCGGAGGATTTCCTCCTCTGAAACGCTAGCCCAATCTGTCCCATCAAGGCCTAAGTCAACGTCTGCCAAAGCCTTTCCTTTGTCAACAGCTGACCAGGTAGGATGTTTCAGAGGGAATTTGCCCACTGATGTTTCCCTAGACGCAATCGTGATCACCCTTGTAGGCAACTCCATTTCCACAGTTGTATTCTAAGCAAAAGTATCGAAGGCCGAACGCAAATCTAAACCTTCCACAAACATTTCTAGTTGGCACTTTTCAACAGAAACCTCTTTTAATGACTTCTTGTAGTAATTTTTGTGATTTTTCTCATCTTGACCCCACTTACGAACCTTAGAAGCAAACGCCTTCCAATCTTGACATTTAAGGTTTAGGAGATCAATTTGAGCTTTGCATTCTTCCATTCTCCGAGTCAGCGATGCATGAAGATTTAGAAGGTTCCAATACCTGGTGTATGTAACCTCCGACATTTGCCAAGAGCGATCTCCACTTAGTCTAGCAGCGGCGAACTCATATCGAGCCTTTAAATCGTCACGTTCCGCTGACAACTCAGAGACGGCCTTCTCTTTTGCCTGTATCTATAGCCACAACTGCTCAATGGAACGCCTACAAGTCCATAATGACTTAGCATTGTGCGCAAGGCTTTCTACAACTCCTTCATAAACAGGCCTTGGCACCTGCTCCACTTCTGGGGAGAGTGTGATTAGGCTTTCCATGCTAATGCTTTCAGAGGGATCCCATCTCAATTTAGCACCTACCCACGCGAAAAATACAAATGTTAAAACTATACAAACAGGATGTGAAGCTCCAAATCTTTAACTGATTTATACCTATATCAGGGTAGGCTTCTTGGATCCGTTCAACGACTTCCTCCGCGATTCCAGCCACAAAATCCATCTTACTTGGCATTTCTGACCAAGTAAGTGGCTCACGAGTACGGGAAGAACTAACCTCAGCGGTCCTCTCAGGGGGAACCGTCTTCATGGGTACGTCCAACCGTACCGTCCTGGTCTCGCTACCTTCATCTGAAAAGCATAAAAACACAAAAATAAAAGACCATAGAGGCAATAACTAATTCAGTAAATAAAAACGAACTAAAAGCGAAAACGTACGATGATCCTTATCACCCTCTGGGGGATTGCCCAAATCCAAATTACCCTTAAGGAAGCTACTGAATACCTGGTTGATAGCGTCGTAGTCGTCTAACGGTCCAGTCTCAGTAGTCTTCTCCATTGACTGCTCCGTTCCTCCGCCTTGGATTTTCTCTGGACTTTCCTTCCCATTTTTTTTCTCGGTATTCGTCTCCTCCTCCTCTGTGATGATCTCCAAAGCCTGCTTCCTCACTTTTTCAAGTCAAAAACAGCAACAATACGTAAGCAATTTAAGTAAAAGTTATAAACAAACGAAAAGGATAAAATAATAAGCGGGTGAGCCTCGCTTACCAAGCATCTTGAAGCGTATGCACTTCACATGTGGCTGGTTGACATCGGCAACTTCCTCCGTCGCACGTTCAGGCCTTTTCAACTTCGACTTGGCTCGGCCAATGGTTTCCTTGATAACCCGTTCTGCCCACCTAGCAGTTAAAGGTACATCATCTGGCTCCAATCCCAGACTATCCCGTGTGTGGATTGAACCGCCAGATGATCCCCTCGTGGTAACAGAAATGGATTCATCAATGCCTTCTGGGGCATCTTGGGTTTTGGCTGTCGCAAACAAGTGTTTGACCCACGGGCGGGATAGTTGACCCCGATCCCGCAGAACAAACTTGTTGTCTGCGCGAACCACAAGGAACTCGGTAAAATGGCGAAGATAAATGCCGAAGAAGGCAAAGGTGAAGTGAGATTGTTCTTCGATATTCAAGCGCAACCGCACTATCTCTTTGTGCATGCCCGCCAACAAAAATTGGGCCCAGTTATACTGCATGCCAGTTTCTAAGATAGTTCGCATGATGCGTACCGCCTCAACCCCAAGACTCCTCACCTGGGAAAGGGTTTTGGGGAATACCCATGCCCGAATCAGGGGGTATAATTCGTTCACCTCTACGACTTTCACTTTCCCCTGCATCAGGAATCCCTTGGTGCTTTTGGCCACGCCTAGCCAAGATTCCAACTCACGGATCGTCTGGAGCTCTTTATGAGCTCTGTCCAACACTACCAGTAGGCCATCTGCCGGTACGTCAAACAAGTTGGAAAAGAACATGGGCGACAGATGAAACATCACCTTGACACCCTTAATCTAGGTGCTATACTGTGAGACAGACTCATTAAAGGAGTCCACGATCCCAATCATCTCCCCGATTGATACGTCAGGGCTAAGCATCATAAAATGCTCCATGAGACCAGCATCGTCCAGGCAACGAGTGAGGGATGGTGGAGCTTGCTTACATAGCCACTTCTGTGCCTTTGCCACCTCCCTGAACTTCATTGACAAAGTGGTCTCAGTTCGTCCTGTTGTCACGGGATCCCCACCGGGAGGTACATCAACTGTTAAAACAAGTTAAAATGATCATATCAGCATAACTCCAAACAGTTGAACAAACCCACTAGCGCATCTAGGAAATGTTATTACTCACTGTTAGTGGCAGATTTGGAGGTGCTGCCAAATTTTTGAGGGAAGACTGGCCCCTGATCTGTCCAGTCCTCATGAAGCCACCCATGAGCTTTACAGATCGCAAATGCCCTGGAAAACTGATTATGAAAATGAACCATCGATCCCTTCGTCTGAGCCAATATGGTCCCATGGAGGGTGGGGCCTGTCATGAAGGCCTCCAGAGTAGTGTGAGCGAGGGCTATCCCTTCATCCTCAATGAGGGTCTTGTTTGGGTTGGTCTTTGGCCTGCAAACAAACATGTGTTAAAATAAGAAACAAATGCCAAATAGAGGTAGGGAAAGCAATAAATTTAAATGGTCCCACCTGGACACTCGGTATACTATGCCAGGAGGATTCTAGAACAGTGTATGTGTGCAGGCAACTATAAACAACGTATTATTGAGGTAGTCTAACCCTTGTGGTAATAATGCCCACACGCACGTTAATGGGTGTGTTGACTTTGGCCCGCAGGTAGTACCATCCTCATTAACAAATAGCCCCTCGTCAATGTCTTCGATGAAAACCATGACACCCTCGACAGCCCCCAGCAGCATCGCATCAACCACGCTCCGTGCAATCACTTCATTGAAGTTTGACCACATGGCCACCTCAAAATCGTCTAGCAGAAAGGCCAAGAAGCCACATGCACCTTCCCAGAACCAAACCCCGTTGTCATCCACAGTTAGATCCGAGGGAAGCCCCTCATCCTCAACTGGGCGAACCCATGTTAATACCCCGACGAGTTCAACAATAATGAGGAAGCGCTTACTGTCCCTACAACTAGTCGCGACACTAAGAAAAATTAGGCGTGCTTCGAAACAGTCCAAAAAGCAGAAGTTTACATCATAAATCGGCGTTTAAAATGAAAAATTAACTATTTATATTTAGCGTATACGCCGCATAAACTAGCATCTACGTGGGCCAAACTATTTACACTTAGCGTAAAAAAACGCAATTTAAACTCAGCGTATACGTTGTATACAGAGCGTATACGCCGACCAACACTTAGCGTAAAAAACAAAATTTAACTCAGCGTATACGCTACCCAATGCAGCGTCTACGCTGACGGCGATCTACTTTATGCTAACGAAACCCTCAGTGTATACGCCCGAGTTCGCTTTCAGCGTAAACAGTCTACGTCAACACTGAATAAACAAGTTTACACCAGAAAGATAAGACAAAGGTGCGCGTAGAGCATATACGCTGAACAAACCCTCAGCATATACGCCGTCACCATAACCAGCACTTACGCCGATGATAAATAAATTACGCTGACAAACATTTCACCAATAAAGAGCTATCTACGCTTTACAGTTGCGCTCGGAGTATACGCCAAAAACCCATATGCTGAAAACCCTCTACGCCTGGCGTATACGCCGAGACTGTCTACGCAACAAACAAAAGATAGCACAAAAACAACAACAGAGGCAGGGCTCAGAGCCTACCTGTGGGACATCACAGGCCACAATGGGATCTTTGGCCTTGGCAGGCCGTGCAGCATGGCTTCCGTCTCTTCTGCAAAGGTCAGGTCAGGACCCTTCCTTCCCTGGCCCTCCACTTCCTTCCCCTTGCCCATCTTGGTTTGTCTACGCTATCGATGTAAGTTAATGCTAAGGAAAACTGTCTACGCTGGCGCTTGCAAGCCTACTCTTTGGCGTCTACGCTAGGGTCTCTCTGCGTCTATGCTGGGGTTTAGTATTCGGCGTCTACGCTAGGGTCACTCTTTGGCGTCTACGCTGAGGTTTAAGTTTACGCTTACGCTGGCACAGTTTACACTGTTTCTCACGTTGTTGCTTTCACAGTAAGAAGAAAATGGACCCCCCTTCCCTTTATATAGCGCCCCGATGACACTGACGTTGACGCCGCCGCCATTTATGCCGCCGTTGCTCCTTTTTTTTGCCTTTTTTGCTTATTTTTTGCTAAAATTTGCCAGAAAAAATGATAAAAAATTATTACAAATTATTAAAAATAGAGATCATTATGTCCTGGTTCCTCCGTGGACCCCATTTTACATGTGTACGCTAGTCTAAGCCACCAACTCTTCGCCCGGTATGGCCTTAAACTGCCATTTCTCCATCTGATGACAGCCCGGTATGGCCTTAAACTGCCACTCATGGCCCGGTAAGGCCTTAAATTGCCATGCGTCCAGGTGTGACGATAATCCACCATTATACATGTACACATAGTTTAAAATTACCAAAAGACATAGAACGATCGCCCTTTGCTCATGTAGCTCTCCATTTATTGGTAGGAGCAAGCTCAATGGACTGTCAGCATTTAACCGCGCCATTAATCATTGATGGACCATACGACCGCATCATGCGGGACATTAACATAAAATTCATCAAATTAAGTTCACCTACGAACGACATGTTCATAGCCTCAACACGGAAAACCACAGATGATTACGAAGGTATGACAAAATTCCTTGACATAGAGGCCGAAAATATCACCGAAGACCCGTTAGCTGAAACCCCCATTACCATGCCTGATGGGGAAATCAAAGTATTAAAATTAAGCACATTACTGCAACCACAACTAGCAAAAGACATTGAGAACGTACTTAGGGAAAACATGAAAGCATTCGCTTGGTCCTATACAGACATGCCTGGGCTAGATCCTAGAATTGTCCAACACAATATTATTCTCGACCCCAAACTAAAATCGGTAAAACAAAAGGCACGAAAATTTAGACCTGAGGTGGCATTGGCAGTTTGCAATGAGATCACCAAGCTTTACCAAGCTAGTTTCATTCGGGCTGTTGATTACGCCGAGTGGGTGTCAAACATGGTCATCGTCCCGAAGAAAAATGGAAGCATTCGCTTATGCATCGACTTTCGAGATTTAAACGTAGCAATCATAAAAGATGACTTTCCCCTACCCAGCATTGATAAACTCGTTGACTCCACTGCCGGACATGCCTTACTATCTTTTATGGATGGTCTTTCGGGATACAAACAAATACGCATCAACCTGAAACATCAACTTCGGACAACCTTTATGATCCCATGGAGAACTTTTTGTTGCACCATGATGCCCTTCGGTCTCAAGAACGCAGGGGCCACATATCAAAGAGCCATGACATTTATCTGTAGTGATTATATGTTACGATCGCTCAACGATTATGTGGATGACATCGTGGTTAAGTCAAAAACGTCCGAACAACATGTACAAGACCTCGACTTAGTCTTAAAGCGTTGTTTAAAGTATGAACTAAGACTTAACCCGAAAAAATGTGTCTTTGGCGTCAAAATAGGCAAAATGCTCAGATTTATAGCCTCTGAAGCAGGGATACGAGTAGACCCCGATAAGGTTAAAGCGATAACAAACCTGAAACCCCCGAGCAACCTTACCAAACTTCAAGGTTTGCAAGGTAGATTGTAGTTTATCAGGCACTTCATAGAAAGATTGACGGACAAACTAAAACCTATGAATCACCTGTTACGCAAAAACGTCCATTTTGAATGGACTCCGCAGTGCCAGGAAGCCTTCGAGAACATCAAAACAGCACTTGCCCGACTACCTACAGTTTACCCGCCCCAAAACAACAAACAGTTTTACATCTACCTTGCCACTTCAGAATCATCAATCGCGTCTATGCTTTGCCAGAAACAAGATGATGGAACTGAAGTCCCTGGATACTACTTGAGCCATGCCTTAGTTGCCCACGAAAAGAAGTATAACGACGTGGAGAAGTCATGTTTAGCTTTGGTCTTTTCTCTAAGAAAATGGCGACATTACCTCTTCCGTAACCAAGTTTACATAATCTGTAAGGACAATGTACTGAGAGCCATAACAGGGAACATTTACGAAATGAGTCGAATAGCCCGATGGAAAGCCATGATAGCCGAGTTTGTCCTGTACTACGTAGCGCAATCATCAGTCAAGGGTCAAGCCATAGCAGATCAAATGGCCACATCATCAACATGTGATCAAGCGAGCATAGAACTAGAATTCCCAGATCAGAACATAAGCGCCATAGACATAGTGCCGCATGATTATGATGCCATCCTAAACTTTGATGGAGCATCCACCTCTCGAGGAGGAAGTGCAGCCGCTGTCATCACCTATCCCTCCGGGGAGATCCGACCCTTTGCCTATCGTTTCAACTTTCACTGTACTAACAACATAGAAAAGTATGAAGATATCCTTAGAGGTCTCATGGCAGCACTGGCTTCAGACATCATACGGCTTATCGTTAGAGGGGATTCACAATTGGTCGTAAACCAAGTTACAGATATTTACACGTGTAAAGCCCAACACTTACAACCATACTGTGACTTGGAAAAACAC
Source organism: Gnetum montanum (assembly GCA_015680685.1). NCBI lineage: Eukaryota > Viridiplantae > Streptophyta > Gnetopsida > Gnetales > Gnetaceae > Gnetum > Gnetum montanum. The sequence continues at coordinate 114,265 of MNCI01026477.1, forward strand.
CTAATGAGGCGATTCGAAAACATTGATGTGCAACATGTCTCTCGAAATGATAATACCATCGTAGACGCCTTAGCCACATTAGCGCAAAATATATTGCCTAACATGTTTCACGCCTTGCCAAGTTCTGTAATCAACTATGCTGAACCGATAATCGATACTCCCGACATGTTGCCAATTGCATCTGTTAGTACAACACATGCGATAGAATGGTACGATGAAATAAAAGAATACCTTCTATGCGGTGAAACGCCGTGACATCTAAAAAATGCACAAAAAGACCCAGTGCGGAAACGTTCTAAGCAGTATACCCTGGTAGGGGACACACTATGTCGTAGATCCTACAAAGGCATATTGCTAACATGTGTCAGTAATACCGATGCCCAAATTATTGTTGAACAAGTACATGAGGGACTATGCAGAGGACACATAGCCCCGAAGGACATGGCAACGAAAATAAGACGTCTAGGCTACTATTGGCCACACATGGAGTATGATTGTCTCTCCAAGGTTAAAATATGTGTCACTTGCCAAAAAAATAGTAACCTAATCCATGTCCCACCGAATGAGTTACAAACGGCGCAAATCACGTGGCCCTTCTAAAAATGGGATGGACCTCATTGGTCCAATAACACCCTCATCGTCAGCAGGGCACAGTTTCATCATAACCGCCACTAGATATTTCACGAAGTGGGTAGAGGCTGTTCCCCTCTGAAAGACCACATCTAAACATGTGTGCAATTTCATTCTTGAAAATATAGTAATCCATTTTGGCATTCCCAGGACAATCATCACTGACAACGGGCCGCAGTTTAGCAGTGCCGAGACAAAAACTTTCTGTGACAGTCTAGGGATCAAACACTCTTTTTCGTCCCTTTACTATCCTCAGAGTAATGGGCAAGCAGAAGCAACAAATAAGACGATTATTACAATACTTAAGAAAATGCTTGCCCAGAGCAAAAGGAAATGGCACGAGCAATTAATATAAGCATTATGGGCATACTGCACTACAAACCGAACGTCAACAGGTAAAAATCCGTACAGTCTCGTTTACGGTTCAGAAGTTGTCTTACCTCTGGAATTACAGGTACCATCTTTAAGGATCACACTCTCCGGACTCCTCGACGACGGGCAAAATAATGAGCTACGTATCATTGACCTCGACTCGGTGGAAGAGGAACATGTACGCGCGCTCGACCAGATCAAATAGTATCAAAAGCAACAACAACAGTGACATCGGCATCACATCAACAAGCGCCCTATTCAAGAAGGTGACCTTGATCTCAAGGCTATTCGGGAACACCCGGAAAAATTCTCAGCCAACTGGGAAGGGCCTTACGTGGTTATCAAAGCATTTGATAATGGTGCGTTCAAGCTAACTGACATAGAAGGGAACGAGCTTGCCAATCCAATCAATCACTTGTACCTAAAGCTGTTCTACATTTGAGTACAAGCTCAGGTATGTGTAAGTCCTAGAATTACGACTATAAACTGGTACCACAGCTCGTCCTAGAATCATGACGATAAACTGATACCATAGAATAGTCCTGGGTTACGACTTAAAACTGACACCACAACAGTCCTGGATTATGACTTAAAACTAATACCACAGCGTCCACAATGACAATAAACTAACATTCGTCCGGCATGACAGTAAACTGCCACCATCCTAACCATTAGGGTCCGCTAAGACTATAAACTAGCTTGCCTCTTCATAGTCCGCTAAGACTAGAAACTGGCAATGTAACGTCTGCTACGATGCTAAACAGGCAATGTCCAACGAGTTATGACATAAAACTAACCCATGATAGTCTGCCAAGACTATAAACTGGCAAGTTCTCATCCGGCACATCAATACACCACCATGTTCATCCCTTAGCTTCACTGCATTGCTCGCCATCAGTTGACCTTACCAGTACTGCTATCATCTACATACAGTGCCTATCCTCCTTTAGCATCTCTGTGCCATCGGCCGCCGTGTAAGTCTAAGCTCATTTATTCACTCATAGTTTTTCTTATCTCCTTGGAGTTTTGTTTGCAGGATGACACCTAGAAGTTTCGCATAAGAATGCACTTCATCACAAGCAGCAAGATAAGACAATGTTCGCAGCATACCTGGCAAGACTAAATCAAACCATTCACCAGTACATCCCCATTCATCGATAAAATTCCTTATCCATTCGCCAACACATTTTATCCCAGCATACCCCTTGATACACCCAGTACATTTAAAACACTGTACTGCCTTAAAAAATCGTGACACACAGCACCACACTTGAGCATGAATAGAAAATCAAGGAAAATTCAGAGTCAATCTTCACCCCAAAAAAAAATTGAGACCTCTGGCACTTCCCATACAAGCCCCAGGCGGGAAGGCAGTTGTGTCAAAACCAAGCACTCATGTCCAAAACGGTCAAGAAGCATCCAGTTGCATGGCTTTGGCTCCCCGCCAATAGGTTCCCCCTGAACATTAAACATGGGCCCTGTTCTCCCAAAGAATGTAATACATCCTCCCGTGGCTTTGGCCTCGCCAACAAGTTCTCTTGAAAACTAACCAAGAGCCTTGTTCCGCCAAAGGACGCACATCGCGTGTCTGCACTCCGAGTCTGCAAAATCCTAGCTATTGATAAGGATCAGCATGCCAAATACCAAAACATCCCCTGTTCATAGCACAATTCCTCAGGCAGTCGCCAATCCCCACGATCGCTTTCCTCCCACCAGCTACAAATTTCACTTGCCTGATCCCATGTACTATTGAACACAGTGCGATGACGTCTCGTCAAGTGGCAGTGGGCAATGTCTTTATCAAGTTGCTTGTGGTGCTTTGCACTTCTTTGTCGACGCTTCTTGGACAAGCATTGACAAAGAGGGACCAATGAAACACCACAAAATTCAGAGCTTAGTACCTGTCAGACACCAAGAAGGGCCCTGGGATCCACGAACGACCTCAGCTGCATGAGATGTCACATACGGCAACCTTGGGGATCGCAACACTTAGTTTTCACTAAGTACACTCCCCAGCGTATATGCCCAGCGTATATGCCCAGCACTCCCCAGCGTATACGCCTAGCGTATATGCCCAGCACTCTCCAGCGTATACACCCAGCACTCTCCAGCGTATACGCCTGGCACTCTCTAGCGTACACGCCCAGGTACTACAAATGCATACACTTGACGACAAAATCTCCAATGACAGCATGAAGATAACACCGAAGAGCAACTATTGAAGCAAGTGGGCATCCGTCAGCATATACGCCTTGCATCCGCTAGCGTATACCCTCAGCGTATACGCCCAACACTCAGCATCTCCACCCACATTTACACATGCTTAGCACATCCAGCGTATATGCCCAGCGTCTACCCCCAGCGTATACGCCGACCTGATACGGCGTATACGCCCAGCAGATGTAATATTTTGTACATTTGTAAATTGTGTGCACCCGGTCAACGCGTCACATCTCTCCCAACCTGAGTCTGGCGTAACAATCGGTATAAAAACCCCCATTTTCCACTTCATCCAGGTCGGTTGGCAAAAATCCCAGAACATACCCAGGAGCAATTACGCTGCAAACCAGAGCTCAAAACCCTCTTATGCTGGAAAGCCTATATGCTGTGTACAATCTCTACACCGTGCCCACAATGTACACTAGCCTAGCCGCCCTCCCATCCACCTGGGCTTTTCGTCCACCTTGTGCTTCGCCACAACTACGTTAGACCAGTGCACTATATTCTCATTCTGTAATATCATTGTTTTGTTACATTTGCTGCATAAGATTGTTTACAGTTTTACGTCAATTTGGCCCACGCATTCTGTTTACGCCCGTTTACGCTTACGCTCCGCCTGCATCTGTTTTATGTTGTTTATGCTTTGTTTACATTTTCTACGTTGTTTATGCATAACCCGACGTATAGCACTTCAGTGTATGTTCGGGGAAATCCTTGTCTGATCCGCGTGCAGACCACCCAAGGTACTCTACCTTCGTGCTTTCCAGCTCGCCCTTAGGTAAAGGCAGGGTCTTCTATGCTCGTCCTGCGATCCCACGACCTCTTTTTCCTTCCAGCCGGAGACCGACGATTTCAGGCGGTACAATACCCATAGCCCAAAGAGAAAAATCTCCAATTCTCAAAAGGCAAGTTCACTTTGTAGAAATTCCTAACACATTATCAGTACAAAACATGAATAATTCCATGTCTAGAGAAAAGGACCGTCCCCCTTTCCTAACCACTTTGATTATTTTAGGAAANAAAAAAGGACTGTCCCCCTTTCCTAACCACTTTGATTATTTTAGGAAAGAATGTCCATAACTGTTTAATGGATTTCGGTGCAACTGTTAGTGTTATGCCACTTGACGTTTGTAATGCTTTAGGAGCACAAATGATACCACAAACTAAAACTGTGATTCAACTCGATGAATCTAAAGTACTTGTGGTAGGGTTATTAAAAGGAGCAAAGGTACAACTTAAGCAATTCCCTATATTTACATGTTATACGGATATCCTAGTAGTTGACATGAAACCCACATATGGTGTGCTCTTATCTAGGACTTTTGGAGCTAAGTTTGGGGGCTTCTTCAGGTTAGATTTCTCGTAATTATTGATCCCTATCAAAGGAAAATATGAATACATGACTATACCCCAAGAACCCTTCTACAAACAAGTAGTAATAATCTTAGATCAACAAAATCAATCTTTGGAAGATCGAAATGCTAATATTTTTGTTGGGATTATTGAGGTTGAGTGTAGTGAACATGTTGAAAATGACTATGTGAGTGGAACTACAAAAAATCCTATTTCTTATGCAGATCCCATCCAATCCTATCAAAGTTCTAGAGAAGGTGAAGAAAACTATGGAGACACCTTGCCTTATCAACAACACGATGGATTTTTTCTAAGTGATCCACCACCATTAGGGTAAGACAAAGATATAAATAAGACCTTACCTCTTATAACATTTGAAGGTTGTGCTAAATTTTAACAACACATCCATGGAACATTCTCCTAGAAAAGCTATATCTGATGACCCACCAAAACCTAGACCTATCATTGAAACTTATATTAAAGAAAAACCTTATAGAAAACGATCAAGAAAGATAAGTGTAGGTCTTGATTTTCATAGTCTTAAGCATCAACCAATTGTCAAGAGATGGTTTGATAAAAAATATGCAGGTAATAATCTTCAAGTAGGTCATCTAGTCCTTAAGAGAGATAGAGCATCTGGTCAAACTAGCCCTCAAACTAAGTTTTCACCTATGTGGTCAAGTCCATTTCAAATTGTAGACATCACTGCCCCAAATGTGTTCAAGGTTGCTAATTTGCAAGGATATAGGTTGAATAGAAATTTTAATGCATTTCATTTGAAACTTTTCTACTCAGGTACCCCATGTGGGCATCTGGTAGATTCTTAGTTGCATGTTTTCTTGCCCTTTTTCCTTTGCATTTCATATGTATATTGTTGCGTTTTCATATTTTTCTTACATTTTCATCATTTCTTTCTTAGCATATTGTTTTGATTATTGTGTTCTTCATATGATTTTAATAATCATTTGTCATTTGAGTTACTTGATATTGAGTCATCTTAACACCATTGGAAAATAATGTAGGTTTAATATAATTTACTATTACTATAATATAATGCTATAAAATCCACTTTATATTTTATAAATACTATAACTCTTTCCAATTGATTCCAAAGTTTCAGTTTATTTGTTATGTTAGGTTATGGAGCATGAGATTTATACAAACTTATCATGTTATCATCATGATCATGTGAGTGTATGATATGTGATGTTGGAGAGTGGTTAGTCATAATTACTAGGTGACCTTGGAAAATTCTATCCTTTCCTCTCATTAGCCCAAGCCCTCAGGTATGATGATTCATGGTTATCCAGTGAACAACGAGGTGAAGTGTGTTCATTTCTACTTGAGAATCCTTAGCCACCCAGGAGACTTGCTATGATGCCACCAATCAAAGGCACATACACGAGGGTTGAACTGCACCATGGGCAAAGTTTCCAAAAGGACCATGCTCTTTGGTAGTGTAGCTAATCGGTCAGACTCGTGTTGGAATTCCTACCTCAAGAATGAAGTACACCATGAGCAAAGTTTCCTTAAAAAAAAGAAAACAAAAAATGAGGACCATGTTCATTGGCAGTGTAATAAGTTTTTGAGTGTGATGGGGTACAGTAGCAATCCTCACCCTAACCTCTGTTTTCCCTTTTAAATTTAAGTTTTTTTTTTTAAAAAAAAAAGACCCAAGGAAAAATCTGAAAGTTTTGACTTACTAAGATCTAACATGAGTTTTAGCTCATCCTCCTCATTAAGTTTTGTATAAGTCACTTGCTCAAAATAGTTTGCATACTTTTACTATTACCTTGTGAGAATACTGAGAATGAGAGCTTAAGCATATATCTACATATATATATATATATATAATTACACATATATATCTATATATCTTAGTTAAAATAACTATAAATTATATATTTAGATTTTAATGGTTGTTTGGATGGCGTATGTCAGTGTCTCTTTCGATTATTTGGTTATTTTGATCATGTTTAGAACATTATAGTTTACTTTCAAGTTGCATTTCTTGTTTCATGTTGTTTTTGTTTCCCCATATGTTGCATTTTCATTCAAAATTTTATGGTCCTTGCACTTGCATGCAATTTGTAGTTTGGGGGCTAAGTGTTGAGGTCAACCTCACCCATGCCAGGCATGGGGCCATTGTTAATGCACATCTAGGAAATTATAGTTGCAAAGTAGTCAAAATGCACAAACCAAATTCATAGGAATTAAAATATGTATATATATATAAATAAAAAAAACCTCAACATAAACCATAAAACTTAAGGCTTACTTTTTGCTCATTTTCTTATTTCAGTTTTACCGCGTTGCGGTTGACATGGCAAAGACAGTTGGCGGTTTAGGGTTAGGGTTTCTCCCGTAGGGCCGCTATAAAGATGAGGGCCAATCTTTCTTCTGAAATGGGGGGTAGCCATGGGCAGTGCATGTCCATCAGCAGTCGCTGTTTTATTTTGTTCTTCTATTTTCTCTAGCCACAGGCAACCCATATTTTAGCCTCTTGTTGCTACGAGCGGCACACATCTGATAGCAGCGCACCTGCAGATGATGGCCTTCTCTCTGGACGCTGGCGTAACGGTAGACACTTATAGTGAGTGAGCAGGACATGATGGATGCACCGACAGCTGCAACCACACCTTCATCTCAACAACATATAGCAATAGTAAAAAACATTTGGCATTTTCAATTACAGATATTTAATATTTTCAACATTTCGAAACATGTCACCTGTACATTGTATCGTGCCATATATCACTCTATGCACTAATTTTAAATTTTTTTTAATGCTTAAACTTTTATTGTTTTTTTTTTTATAATTCAAAGGAGTAGCATTTCTTTTTTTTTTTTCCTACTTTCAAATCGACAAATCCTTAGATACTAATATTTCGTATTTTTCAACTTGTAAACCGTTTTCAATCGGGAAACTCTTTATGGTCCCCGTTGCATTGTTCTATTTCGTTGTGTTGCCCTTATAAGTATAGTTTATATACTTTAAATTGAATAAACATTTTAATTCCAAATTACTTTAGAAATAGTTAAGCTTCATTATTATTATTATTATTATTATTGTCACATGGCCCTTTCCAGCTAAGACTATTCCCGGGTTTCCGTACCCATACAGGAGGCGCCCTAGACGATAGTCTCTTAAAATGAGTTTTNTATAACTCTTTATAACTTATTAAATTTCTTTTGGAAAGGTCATCATCCAACTAAAACTTTATAATTCAATAAACATTTTTCTAAAAAATTTATAATCCAATTAAAACTTTATAAGTCACTAAACTTAGTATTAGAGAATTAAACCTATAACTTTAAGCTTCAAAGTGAAACTCTTACCATTAAAATAAGACCTCCCACCTCGTTTATGTGTTAACTTGCATCAGTAACGAAACAAGGTACTCGGACTTTAAAGGTACGGGCAAAAACGGTGCATAACGTATAGGCAGACACTAAACTTGAAGTCAGGCCCAAACATAGAAACCAGATTGCGAATGCATCAATGATGGCCGTAAATTCACAGCGATTAAAATTCGTCCCCCTGAAATTAAATAAAATGTAATTCTGAAGGGCTGTGTGTTCATCAACGTGGTGTTGGACAACCTGTTTCCCAGGTTGCGTTCGAAGAAGGTACATTGTCATCAGACACTGCTCCTCCGTCTATGGTGAAACAGGGGATGGACACCAAAGATTCGAGCGAATTGTGGTCTCGGCAAATCCACAGTTGGTGGAGCAAATTTGCGACTTGTGTCATTGAAGGTCTCTGATCTGTATTAGATGCAACACATTTACAGGCCAACAAAGCAACCTGCATCGCCATTTGTTTAATCTCACAATCTTTCTGCATTTCCATTTCCGTGGCGAGGATATGAGGATCCATCACGTCCTCCAGTGCAGAGTTACCTCCGCTGAGATACCTAGATTTTGCAAAGGCCACCAAATTAACTTGCTCAAGGCTTGGACTCAAATCCACAGCTTTCAAACCCGACACAATCTCCAGCAGTACAACGCCGAACTGTAAACATCGGATTTACGTGTGAGCTAAGAGCACTGGAAGTAGTGAGGATCAAGGTAGCCCAGAGTCCCCTTTGGAGCTGTGGTCACATGGGTAGCTTCGGCGCCAATGGCTCTCCAAATGCGGAAGTCAGCAACTTTGGCATCCATGTGACTGTCCAGCAATATGTTGGACGATTTCACATCCCTGTGCAGCAGAGGCGGATTTATGCAATGCAGAAATGTCAATGCTTCTGCAATTTGAAGAGCGATCCGCATTCTGTCGTGCCACCTCAGCTGCATCTCTGCTCTTGTCGAGCCGTACAGATGATCTTCCAAGGTGCCGTTGCAAATGTACTCAAACACGAGAAGAACAAATTCATGACAAGACCAGCCTTGTGGGTCGCTGCAGCCGTAGAGTCTCACAATGTTGGGATGTCATTCTTGACTGAAAATTGTGGCCTCATTTAGAAATTCATCTATTGCAGCAGCTGCGCTGCGTTTTCAGTGGTAAAGCCGTTTCACCGCAACATTTCTCCCATCGCGGAGTGTTCCTTTATACACTGCACCGAATCCTCCGCTGCCAATCTTGTTTTCATCTGAAAAATTACTGGTGGCGAGGCTTAGTTCTTCCTGAGAAAACACAAGGAGATATTTTAGAGACTTTAACTTCGAGTGTAGCAGCTGCTGCTTTTATTGTAGAACCAATATCGCCGGGTCACCGTCAATGCGGCAACTGTGGCCCCTGCTCCTACCTCTGCAAATGTATTATGTCAAGGAAAAACCCGATAGCATCAGAGGCACTGCATGCTGTGTTCCCAGTTTCACATAGATCTAGGCTTCATAAGTTTTGGATGGCATAAATATACAATGGTACATCTTGAGAATAGACGTGAGAATTTTTAAGGAAAAAGAATCGCGATAAGTAAAACTTTCATTGCACATTCTTAAACAAATTTAAGTTTAGAAAGTAAAATTCATTTAGAAATAGCTTTATGTCATTTTTTATATACTGTTATAAACGTATCTTCTAACTTCAAAATATGAATTCAGGGTAGATGTATGTTAAAGTAAAAGCTGCATAATAAAAATACAGTTCGGAATCTTAAACATTTTTTTAGCAAAAATTTAAAGGAAATCGATTAAGCATACCAATAAACCGTTTAAAAGTTCCTTGTGTTGATGTCTAAATTTTGGACACACCAACATCTGTGAAAACTTGTTTTAGGAGATATGCTGAGGGGTAATAGTCTCACCTGTAAAATGCTATGTGACAATAATAATAATAATTCAAACAAAATATTAAAAATTTAAATTTAATTTAATTTTAAAAGGTTTTGTTATGTTTTAAAAAAACATACTAAAATAACTAAAATCAAAATTAAAGATCTGTGTAATAAAAAGTAAACAATACAAAAAGGAAAGTTGAAATTAAATTAAAATTTATTGATGGTCCCGCCTGCTTGACCACCCTCTTTCTGTGACGTCATCAGCTACGACTATCTTGCACTGCGATTAGTTGCTGTTGCCTATTGCTTGTTTGGCTGTTCCAAGATTTGATGATTTGGGAGGTGCAGTCCATGATCTCCCTTCCCTATGTCACCTTTGGCCACCCACCTACAGATAATCTGAATCCCCTTTTTTACCCAATCCAGAAAAACACTAATCTATCAACCAATGACCTTCTGGTTCCTCCAACTGTTTTCTCTGCCACAAGAAATAAAAGTAACCCTTGCTAGAGATGCCAATTCAAATCATCAAACACTTTTACTTCTGCTTCCAAAACATAGATTGTTCAAATATAAACATGAGCTTTCTTTTGTACGTAATTCAAATGGTTGTAAAGTTGAAAAATATAAACTCACAATTAAGAGATAAAATTTTGAGAATGAGACAATCTGATCCAATTTTAAGAAATTGGCGAGAACATTATGACAAAGTCGATCAGAGAATTGTGAGGCTCTTCATTCCTTCTCTGAGAAATTCCTCTTCTCTGCCCCCCACCCACCCTCTCTCCTCTTTTCTATTCCTTGTCTCATCCGCCCTACCCCTAGCTGCCCATGCTTCCCCAAGAAAAATAGGAGAAGAAAGAAAAAAATCATCATTCACTAGTTTCTTAGCTCTTACAAACCTCCTATCCATCTGCCTGGGCCTCAATGGAGAGAGATTCAGCTGTTCAGGAAGAAAGCCCAATTTGTTAAGAAGGTCATTGCTCCCCCTAACATTATCCCCTGCTAATGATGTTTCACTGCATGTTGGTCGACCTTGCTGTTGGTTCTCCTTCCTAAAAGTATGATACCCATAACTTCGTAGGCACGAAGACTGGAATTCCCTAAAAATGAAATCCACAATTCCACATTTTCAAGGCTGCCTATTATTTACTAAAATGAAGAATAGAATAAAATACGTAATCTGCTCTCTACCTCCATTAAGATGGTTCTTTGAGGAGTTTGATTTCCCTGCAGTCCACGGTGACGATGCTAAGACACATGAAGAGCTAAGGTCTGAAGCATTGTAACCACATAGTCCGCCCTTGTACCGGTAGCATTCATTGCATGTCTCTTCTGTCAGGCTGGATGGTCCAAGTTAACGCGAAACCGTTGTTTCTCCGTAAGTCCAGAAAGTTTGTTGGGCTGCCAGAGCTGTTGAAGATCAGTTGATCTTTCGAATTGACCCCAACCGAGAATTCATCTTTGCAACAAGGGAGTGATTCATTCCGAAAGAAAGGAAACCACGTAGTACATAATTTCGTATACAGCTGACCGGTGTTGGACAGGCTTGAAGGACAGGAGGCAATCCGCAGTTGGTGAAACCCGGCAGCAGCAGTGAGAGAGAAGGATGATCCAGAACTGAAATTTGAGGAACTCAGCTTTGCAAAGCCTTCACACGTATCTAAACTAACCTCTATAAAATGTTTTTTACGAGAACTCAAATAAAGAACAGAGAAATTCAAGCCACCGTAAATCAAGTAAGGCTTTGTATGACAACCATAAAGCTGAAAGTTGGGATCTGCGCAGCCCTCGTTCCCTACTCCAAGCAGGTACTCCACATTTAGATTACTACAAAACCGCTTGCAATCTTCACACAACGTAGAAGCAAAAACACAGAGAAGCAAACACACAAGTAAAGGAGGTTGGAAGCCAGGCATGGCAAAAGGAGTCCAATACCCAAAAGAGCAGAGAGGAGCAAGCGAAAAAAGATTAGTGCAAGCAAGGCAGGTGCCACGATAGGGGGAAAAATCAACGTGGAACTAACGATGTTGAAAGCGTTTAATGAACTACAGCGGTCAAACACGTTCCGCAGACTAAAGTCGGCAAAGCAATGGAAATTGAAGGCAGCTAGCTCTCTGTAGTATGTAGTCTGTACTAGAGTCCAGTACGTAGGCCATGTATATAAATGAGAAGCTGTCAATCGAGTGTTTACGGCAACGCGTAAATCACGACTTATCTTTTTTTCTTTTCATCCGATCCGATGATGCCCGAATGTAGCTGACCGTCAGACCTGGAATTTTATGGCTATTTACGTTTATTTTCTTAAGTTACGCGTTTTAAGACGTGAACTTCTATTACCTACTTGTTGTAGATACAAATAATAATAAATGTAGGAAGATGGTACTTATACCTTAATTAGCTTTAATAGGTATAATTAAGGATAAGTAATTTATATTAGTATAGGATAATATTTTGTATTTATAAATTAAAATAATTGTTTACATTTTTAATTCACAATACAAACTACAATCTATGAGTGCAAGTGAACATCACTGAGGTATAATTAAGACATTAAAGCGGGAATTGAAGTAATAATTAAGTTACACATCTCACAATATCAATATAGATTGCAATAAGGGGAAATTAAGTGAAAGAAGTTAAAATTAGAGGATTAGTAACTTGAAAAAGTTACCATGTTGGCATTGGTATTGCAGAATGCAGATAACTCTATCATATATATTTTTATGACTTCTTAAACCTACAATTGGATTGCATTCTCTAATTTCAAAATCCATTGTACTATACTTTATTCTACTTTTATATTTGTTTTCTCATATAGCAGAAATTAGGTTTGTATTAATTTGATTTTCATCAATCAAGATTATATATAGATTTATTTTTAATAGTTTAGAGTTCTAACATCGGGGTTTGTAAATTATTTTATTCAGATTGAGCATTAAGATGTCCTCNAATTGAGCATTAAGATGTCCTCATGCACCTCAAGTTAAGCAAGTATTGTACTCAAAAGTATAGCTTTTGCAGGTTATTCTTTTAGTATACTTTGATTTCTATTTTCTATCTCGTGCATAAACATTGTTTTCTATTTCCTTGAATTGGGCTTAGGCATTAAACCACATTATTGGTGTCTTTTGGATTCCAAAACAAAGTTTGACATACTTTATTTTAAAATCAATGAAAACAACCTCCTTTTTTAATTAAAAATTCATTTTAGACCATGCAAATATTGAATGATTTTTTAATTGGTCAGATTTATTTTTTAATAATAAATAATTGAACCATCATCCTACTTAATTGTAAAGTATATATTTTTTTTCAAAGCTTCTTTTAAAATAATAAACTTGTCAAAATACTTTAACATGTTTTTATCAAAATGTAAAATAAAAACCAAATGGCAGGTAACTAGGAATCCAAATTCCAAGCTTGCTAATCGTTGTCCAACACTACTACCTTGGTAGAAAAATCACAAACCATGATAAGCATCATTGAAGTAGATTTTCTAACGAAAACTTATTTGCATAGGGGCAAAATATATTTTTCATTATTAGAAGGTCTAAAGTTTGATTTTAATTTAATTATTTTCATTCTTTTCATAAAATAAAAGCTTTGTGCAATTTTTCTTAAGCAAATAATTTTATTGAATACCTAAATAGAGATTTGAAAGGCTTTAATCTCTAGTCGGATTGCATAGCTTCATCAACTTGCATAGCTTCATTTGTAAAAACATTCATGATTGCATTTTACTTGGAAAAGTATTGTTCTTTCATTCTTTCTCCTTTGCCATTGTTGTTTCTTTGCTCCTTAGAAGCTTTGTAATGATTTTTGATTTTCATAAACAAAATTTTTTTTTTTATTTTATCAAAGTTTTAAGTGTTTTAAACCATTCTTTAGCTAAATGGAGAGGTCTAAAATCTATTTTTTAAAAGATTCTAAAAATAAAGATTTTTACTATGCAAATGCCTTTAACAGAGAGATGTTTTGAATAAAATAAAAAGTACTTTACAGAATGATAGTAAAGGGGTAGTAAGAAAATAGGCTAAGGTAACCATAATAGTAACTAAAGCCAAGCATAAAGCCATAGCTAGGTTTTATGAAAAGTTAGGAATAAAGGAAGCACAAAAATCCGTTTATAAAGGACATAGAATGTTATCTAGCCCAACAGGTTGTCCACTTTTCATCTTTGATAAGACTATCTTCATCTCTAATAAGACTATCTTCATCTCAGAGAAGGAAAGTTCATTAACTAAACCAAAATTTGGTTCTTTTGCTTGGATGTCTTGTTTTGGAAGTTATTTATTTAATAATTCTTTAAAATAATTTTCTATCTCTCCAAGCTTTCATTATCTTTTACCAAAAATTTTTATCCTGCTTAATGCATTTTACATAATCACATGAGTATAAGGCTAATGATTATGGTCGGTGCAATGCATCACATCACATGGAATGATAGTTCCTTCATGGTATGTCCATGTTTTCATGACATAGCATACATTCATGTAATGTTAATTAAGCCATATGTAAAATCCCTATTGGCATGGCTTGCTTTACCACTTTAAAATTTGGACATGTTTACAAGAAGGTTTTCTAGGTATGCTTTTTCATGGTTTTCTTTAAGGTTTCTTGCAACTTAATGTAGCTTTGTTGTGGCCTTTTTCAGATAAGTGTTACTTCTTGTAGTCAATTTTGCATCTTATTATTGCTAGCTGCAACATTTTTCAATGTATTTTACTTATGGTTTGCTTTTCCATCTATGTTGTTTCAATATTTTCTTTGCATTCTTTAGTGAGTGAATATTTTCTACATTTTGAAGTCTAATTTATGAAAGAAAATTGTGTGTTTGTTTACAAATCTAATAATGTTTCATAATTCTACAATCCAATAGCCAAGAGCTATATTTATGCATAAATTATTAACCTTTTGTTAGTGCTATGCTTGGTTTCATTATTTTTGGTGTTTGATTGATTTGCTTAGGAGTCCAAAGTAATCAATTTAAGGTGTAAAAGTTTGCTATAATAGAGTAGGTTTTAGTTTTTATTTATATATATGAGATGTTTGAACCAAAATTCAAGGTTCTTATTCTATCATATGTTATTAAACTACAACCAATATTTTTGTTTTTTGGTTGCTTTCTTGTCATTTTCCTATTGTTATTTGCACTTTTTGCTATGAAAAAAGAATGTTTGCTCTTTAATTTCCCTTGCTCAAAAAGGTGCCATGTAATAATTTTTTTCTAGGAAATTACAACAATAAACGATATCTTTTGAAAATATCTTTTATTTTTTAGTTTTAGCTAATACTAAACCATATTAATTTTGAATCTCTTTTGAAATTTATTCTCTAGTAAACACGAAATTGATTTTTATTTCTATTTTGATTTTCATGGTTTTATCTTTATTT
>MNCI01026482.1:0-13407 GCA_015680685.1 Gnetum montanum
ATCTATTTGAAGATTGCTAGGAATGAGCCATGCAAAGCTCTTTTTTACTTAGGTTCTAGAGTTAATCTGATTTCTCATGAAATGTACAATGGTTGGAACCTACCTCCTCTCAAGAAGAGCAACATCCATTTAGAACTAGTAGATTAGTCCATCGATGCTCCATTGGGACTAGTAGAAGATATTATAACCACTATCTATGGGTCATCTTATCTTGCTAATTTCTTCATAATTAGAGTTGACAATTGCAAGGGGGACTTCCTAATCATTATGGGAAGGGCTTAGTTGAGCATTGTTAATGCAAAAATGGGCACTAGATATCTTTCCTTGGAAATTTTCAAGGAAAATGCATTCGGAAAGATTAAGAAGAAACGAGTTCCATACATTGCATATAGCGATACAAGATGAAACTAGGTGCAAAAACTGTAGTCCATGAAAAGCGCATTCATTTCTACATGTAGACAGTGTGCAAATGAGGTAGATATTCAAAGGTACCTATATGTAGTTGCCACAAAATAGGAGGGCACCTAGTGGCTAACAATTGATCTTAGAAGTAGCACATTTTGCATGAAACTTTTTGAGAGCTTGACATGTGCCTATATTGAAAGCATGGATAAACTACAGCAAGTTCATCACCAACTCTTTGATGATGAAAATGATGATACCAATTGGGGATTGTTGGAAATCCCTAAAAATTTTAAACAAGATCCCTTAGAGTTGAAAACTCTACCTAGCAACATGGAGTATGTACTTTTGAAAAATGGTAAGCTGATAATCATCAATGACAATATTGCTCTTGAATGAAAATAGATGCTATTAAGGGTGGTCAACAAATTTTCAACAACCTTTGGTTGATCATATCCTAAAATCATAGGTATTAATCTTAGGATATGCTAGCATCGTATCTACATTGATCCATCCATAAAGCCAAAGAGGCAGCCACAATGGTGATTGAACCTCAAATGGAAGTAGATCATCAAAGAGGAAATCAAACAACTCCTCAAGGCAGGGTTTATCTATCCTATTGTAGATAGTGAGTAGGTTAGTCCACTCATGATTGTGCTGAAGAAAGATGGTAAGTGATGGATTTGCATCGACTTCCCGCTATTGAATATGATAGCATTCAAAGATTTCTTTCCATTGCCATTTGTGGATCAAGTGTTGGACACTATATCTAGGCATTGTTATAACAACTTTTTGGATGGTTATAGTGGCTAACCAAATTTAGATCATGCTAGGGGATCAGGTGAAAAAAACATTCACAAGTCCTTAGGGAACTTTTGCATATCAAAATATGCCTTTTGGTTTGTATAATGCTTCTACAACATTCCAATGCTTGGTCTTAAGCATTTCTCATCAACAAATTGGTTGTAGGATGGAAGTCTTCATGGATGACTTCTCCACCTATGAAGACACATTTGAGAAATCCTTGAACCACTTTGAGCAAGTGCTTAAAAAATGTGTGGAGATGAATCTGTGGCTTAATTGGTAGAAGAGCCATTTGATGATCCAAGAGAGCATTATACTATGGCACAAAATTTTTCAAGCAGGGATTGAGGTGGAATCTAAAGAGATAAGGAACATCCAAGGAATAACTCACCAACTAGAAATCATTCAAGATATCTGGTCATTCCTTTGATACATTGGTTACTACCAACATTTTATAGATAATTTCTCTAAGTTTACAAAATTGTTGATTGAGGTTACAGAGAAAGATGTTCCATTCATCTAGACAAGGGAATGCAAAAATGCTTTCTAGAGCCTCAAGCAAAAGATTGTAAAGACTTTAATTGTATGATCACCTAATTGTTCTAGACCATTTCATATCATGACAAATGCATCAAATTATGGCTTGAGAGTTGTGCTTACAAAGTTGGATGATAAGAAACATCCATATTACATCCACTACACAAGTTGAAGCATTGTGGATGTATAGTTGAATTACACAATGGAGAAAGAACTAATGGTAGTGGTGTATGCTTTAGAGAAGTTTAGGTACTATGTTCTTGGATACAAAGTGTTTGTGCACATTGACCATAGTGCAATTCACTTCTTGATGAAGAAGCTAATCGTGAGCTCCCGTGCCATACAGTGGTTTGTGATCTTGTAGGAGTTCGATCTTACAATGGTAGATCAAAAGGGGACTAAGAATGTGGTCTCTAATCACTTGTCTTAGTTACAATGGGATAACAAAGAGAAGAGAAGAGCTCTAATTAATTTCCTAATGAACTGCTCTTTACAGGTGCAATATATGAACAAGTACTTGTAGAACCAAAATGGTATGATGGAATCCTTACTTCTTACTTAGGAGATGCCATAAGATTTAGACTATAGGAAGAAATAATAGTTTCTTCATTAGGCCAAATGTTTCATGGAAATCAATGGATACCTTTACAAGGTATGCACCAACGACCTACTTCATTGGTGTGTACTTGATGCTGATCAATTGTGCATTCCCTAGGATGTTCATGAGGGTCCTTGTAGGGGCCACTATGTTGGGAGATGCATGACCATTAAGATCCTGATGACAAAATATTATTGGCCAACCATCTTTAGGAAAGTCCACCAATTTTTCTACTCTTGTAAACACTGTAAACGAGATGGTGGGATGATTGCTCAAATGGAGGGACCTCAATAGTGGATCCAACCACTAGAACCCTTTGACATATGGGGCATCGACCTCATGGGTTCCATTATGCCCATGTAAAATGGAAAGGCGTACATAATCATCACCATTGATTACTGCACAAAATGTGCAGAAGCAATGACCATTGTTAACTGTACCTCATTTATTGTTGCATGGTTTGTAAAATAAAATGTTGTAAATAGGTTTGAATGCTATGTGCACTGATTTCTAACAATGAAACCCATTTCATAGGCACCACTTTTCGGAAGCTTATGCGACACTAGGGGGTTGAGCATAAATTAACAACACCCTACCACACCCAAGCCAATGGTTGAGCAAAGGTTACTAAGAGGGAGATTACAAAGATCTTAACAAGAACTATTAGGAAATGTAGAAGGGACTAGAGCACAAAACTCAATGATGCCATCTGGGCCTATGACTCAACATGGAAACTCCCTATAGGCTACTCTCCCTATGAGCTGGTATATGAAAAACTACCAATACTTCCTATTTAATCCAAGCTTTGCACACTTCCAATAGCATGTGACATAGATCTTGACTTGATTTTAGCACAAAGAGAACAATTGATCAACCTTAACATGCTAGAAGAAAATTAATTAGTGGCCTTATCCTTGAATGAAGTGCACAAGACATTTAGCAAGCAATGACATGACCTACGAATAAGGAAAGTCAAATTTCAACTTGAAGATAAGGTTCTCTATAGGAACCCCACACATGTACCTTAATGAACTAAGTTCCAGACATTGTGGGGGGCATTACATCATTCATGAAACTTTTCCTTCTAGGGCCATGTTAATTTACAAACCTAAGAGCCCAAACAAAAAGCAGTTGATCAATACACAACAAGTCAAACCTTTCCATAAGCCCAAGAAAGCCAATGTAACAAATGCCTCATTGTATGAACAACCATGATCAATCTTTTGGATCTCCTCCTTTCAACTTAGTCATGGAGGAGATGGCCATCCATGCTAATCTATTAAGTGGCTCCATACTTTTTCTACTTTTTACTTTTACACTTTCTTTATTTTTATACCATTTTTGTTTTTACTTTATTAATTTTTCCAATTTTTTTTACAACATCATTAGTACATTTTATCTTTCTTGAATATTTTACAATTTCTTTTATATTTTTTGTTATTTTAGTATGAAGTTTTCTTGTTTTCTAATAAAATTGCTCTATTACCAATAGGATACAATGATGTTATTGCTGGATAGTAATGGTGATTTGTACTTAATGTTTTTTATTGCAAATGTTTGGTTTTTATTTTTGAATTTTGATGACTGATAACTAAGATTAGTTTCTTTTTCATGAAAGAGGTAGTGATTCCACGTCATCCACCGATCTACAAACTTGATGAATTTCTTTGTTTTGGGAATATGATGTCTCTTTTTCATTAATAAAACTTTAACAAACTTGTGACCTTGGTTGTTTCCAATCTTGGAAAGGATTCAAAAGTTTGAAAAGGGTGTGACTTCAAGGGGATTCAAAGCTCTTTTTACCTTCTACCATCTTGAGTGCATGTGTTTTTTTGTGGTTTTCTTAATGTTCTATGTCGATCAATAACATGAAGTTGAATAAGTCTTTTCATGGTGTGGTTCCCATCCAAAATTGAAAAAAGAAAAAGAAAAAGAAAAAAATGATGAGAATTCAAGGCACATCCCTTAGAAAAAATAAATAGGCTACAAGCATTGGTAATGGGACTAGAAAGACATGTTACCCATGCCTGAAGATCCCCTCTAACTAAGGTGTTGCAACCAAAACCCTTGATGAGTGAACGAAAATAAAACTAAGGATCCTTAGCGCAAGAAATTTCTAAACCTTGAATCCCAAGGCCCTTTGCAATGAAAATGGGATCCAAGGTGCCCTGGCTAGTTTGATGGATCAACTAAGGACTTGAGAGATGAAAAACATGGAAATATAAATAGATCTGAATAATGCACAATAATAAATTTATCTTTAAGTACAAAACTCAAAACTTAAAACTTTATTGAGAAAAGAATAAAGAACTAAGTTAGAGAAATGTGTACAAACGGTGCTTGGATGAGCAAAAAGGGGATCCACTTGTACAAGAGTTCAAAGCTCATTGAAGCCGAGATGATCTACTCCACGATCTAGATGCCAAGCCACTCTTGATGCTATAGAACCTTCCTTTGTTGCTACAACCTTGGATATACTAATTTAGTTTCTTAAGGCTATAATGCTTCCATGTTGGGGTTCAAGAGAAAGTAAGTATGGGAACTTGCAAGATCTTTTGAGTGGTTAAAAATGCCCCAAGTCTAGAATTATGAAAAATGGCTAAACTTTAGTGAGAATTTGCTTGTCAAAATATGCTCCACATTGTCAAAAATTCTCAACATTGTCAAAAAGTCTAGAACTTGTAAAAAATGTGGAACCCTGTAAATGATGTTGGAGTTTGGCTTTTATAGGGTTCTTTGGGCCATGAATGGGGTTGCAAACTGGCTATGATTAGGCTACAAATTGGCTATGAAATAGTTACAAATTTGATGTAATTTTGCTGCAAATTGGCTGCCAAATTTAGGTGAAATGGGTGCTCAAATCTAAGGTTACTAAAAATGGTAAGTGCTTCCCCCATGGTCATTTTTTTACTATAAATGGTAACTGGGACACCCTTTCCACACTGGAGATGAATCTTCCATGTTGAGCTCTTCACCATGCTTGTTGAAGTGGCTAGTCAATGTTGAAGAGCATAACTTGATGAATTTTTCTTCTTGTGGCTTCCATTGGGGGGAAAGTTTCTAAGCTAAGTGTGGGGGGGAGGTGAAGGGGAACTTTCTAGGCTAGGGAGGGGGGATTTTCCAAGCTGGGACGAGAGAGGAAGACTTTCCAGGCTAGGGGGAAAGTTTCCAAGCTAGAGGTAAACTTTCCAATTTGAGGGGAAAGTTTTCAAAATGTGTCTTTGGTCTCCACATTGAAGGGAGAAATGTTTTCAAACCTCCCATCCTTCCATGCTAGGGGTAGATGAGATCTACCCCCTACATGTGTTTTTGGAGTAGAAAAATGACTACCATCTATAAAACCCATTAAATTACCTTTTTCGGAGTAGATGACTTTTTTGACTTGGGGAATGAGGCTTTGACCACTTATAAGGAATTTTTTAGCTCCAAAAGTGTAAAGTATGTGAAATTTCCCATTGTGGGTTATAATTTTCACATTTACAATGAGATTTTACCTTAGGTTCCATGGGGTGAAAGCTACATGATGAAGATTGATTATAACATGAAAAATTTTATGGTGTTTCACATCACTCCATGCAATCTACTACCTGCCATCCACCTGTTGCTATGCCTACCAATGCTAGCTAACAGTCAATACCAAACAACCTTACCTTGTTTTTCATAGACTTTTTTGGTGTCATGAAAGCCATTTTTTTCATTTCCTACATTATAATTGCTACCACTGATGCTACTACTATTACCACCACCATCACCACAGCCACTACTAAAAAATAAACTATAGTTTTTGGCCATCCATAGTATCAATTGACATCATCGATGCCACTGCCATTGCCACCATCATCACTACAACCATTGCCAAAAAATCTACTATAATTTTCAATCTTCCATAGTGCTAGTGGACATCATCAATGCCAAAGATCATTACTTCCTCTAGCACATAGAAAACATTATCAACA
The DNA here is from genome assembly GCA_015680685.1 of Gnetum montanum. Lineage (NCBI taxonomy): Eukaryota > Viridiplantae > Streptophyta > Gnetopsida > Gnetales > Gnetaceae > Gnetum > Gnetum montanum. The sequence continues at coordinate 6,298 of MNCI01026482.1, forward strand.
TCATTGATCATCATTCCCTCCAACAAATCGTGGCCACCATAAGCATTACAAATTTTTGCGTCCTCCTGTGCATCATGGCCACCATCAGTGTCGTGGGTCATTGTCCCCTTTAGTGTACCACAACCATTGTTATCATTGTAGATTGATTTCCCCTAATGCATCATGACCATCATCGATGCTACAAATTTTCACCCCCTTTGATGCACCATGGCCACCACCAAGACCACAAATCGTTTCCCCTCTAGCATAGCTCAACCATTGCTAGTGTCAGAAGTCATCATCCCTTTTAACATTGTTGTAGGTAAACCCTCATATTAGCAACATGCTAGCTACCTCTATCACACATGCCCTAGTTAGGGCTGTGTAGGCCACACTTGGGCTACGTAAACATTGCTTGAGCTATGCAAGTCCTTGTGTAGATTGTATAAGCCCCACCTAGGCCATGTAGGCCATGGAAGAAGCTACATAAGCCTATGGAAAGACCCACCTCTACACCTAATGTCTCTCTATGCTCTTCTAATGTGCCTCTTTCACTCATCATTATTGCACTGTCTTGGCGTGACCTACCACCACTATGCCCTTCTCATTGCTCTAGTGTCCTCATGGTGCTATCAATGTCCTTTCTCCAATAGCTGCCCCTGATCCTAGTGATAGGAAAATTTTCTTCCATTAATAGATGAGAAATTCAAAATAAATTCAAAAACAAAATTATCAATTAAAACATTAGCTTAAAATTGGAAAGTGGAAAAATTTGTTTTCAAAAGGAAAATTGGGTGTTTCAGTAATAAGAAACATAAAAATTTCACAATTAAGAATGATCATCTTGGATTAGTACTAGGATGGGTGACCTCTTAGGAAGTCTCATTTTTCAGGCCAAAGGTTCTAGACCTAAGAAGCCATCACTTTTAATTTTGGAAGCCTTTTTTGATAAATGAAAATTCATTCCCTATAGGTTTCAACCTTTCAAACACAATGGTAAAGTCAAATCTATCCCATGGAATCCTAAAAATTAGTTTTCATTCCTTGCCCAACATAGTACCTCAAGATCCTCAAAAGATTAATTTTAGCATAACTTTAGCATATGATGTCCTTTTTGATGAGTGGCGAGGTACCTCTATGCTCAACCATACGAATATGAGTGTGTACACGTGATCTAGTCAAACTCTATAGATAGACTAGTTGTGGCACCTAGATAGTTACACATTGATCATAGTTCACTATCTTCCCACCTATACTAGTATTTGCTTTGTCACGTATGATTTAGTCTAGTGTGAGGTGTATGATGTGATTTCTAATACTATGCTTACTCTTAAAGGTAGTGAGAAATAAATTGAGTAAACTAATAGAAAATGGAAAATAAAATCTAAGCTATCCTAAGTGCAATGAGCATCCATCCCTAATCATCTGTATGTATCTTAGACTTCATGTACTACATTTAGGATTACCAAGTGCACATCACTCAAAGCACTACTTAATACGCTACTAGGTTGCCATGTAGTGACCCTTAAATGTTCATGATTAAGATGTACCCATTCCACATTATCAACAAAAATATTAAATGGAAATAAATAAATATTAACTAAGAAAATAATATATAATAATTAATAATTAAATAATTAAAAACTTAGTGAATACTATAATGATGGAGTAATCTCAATCTTTATTGCTAGTTCTATGCATGTCCAAGTACATCACATTCAAACAAAGGTTTCGTACAATTACAAGCATCACACTGCAAGCATGTACTTTGGAAAAGAACTAAAAAATTACAAAAAGACTCAACCTTAAAGACTTACCAAAGACTCCTCCACATGTGCCTAAGTGCTATATTTATAGGCCAACACAAGAATCATGATATCGTATCAAGGTTATGATATCATGTACTCGATATTGTATACTCAATATCATGTACTTGATATCAGGGCCTAGAAAACTATGATGCATCACTTTTTAACAAACAAATAGTCACTTCCAACATTTTTCACCCTCTTGAACTTAATTGTGATGTTATATTTATCATCTAGATATCCAATAATTCAAAAATACCTTAAATTATTCCTTAAGAGGTCATAACATAGACTAGCCAATCATACTTGCTAATGTAATTAGCAAGACTTATAATGTAACCTCCTAAAACTTAAGATTAAGGGTTTAACCTATGTAGGTAGATAATCTTAGCTTTCTAAACCTCTAGTTTGTCATTAGTACATTACTAGATTCAATGTTCTTAAGGGGGTAGAAAGGTCATTAAGAATTAGAAAATGTGGTAAATTAGTTAATTAGTTGATGAATTAGTTGGTAAAACCAAAATGGCCAATAAGATTTTTATCAATTCATCCTATAACTAAACCATATGGTAGAAACAACATGGAGAGTCATAATCTTGTTCCGACAAGATGTATGATATCCATAAAAAATAATGGACTAGAAGACAATCCAAGAATGATAATGAAAGTTACAACATACAACTTACTTGCAAGATTCCTAGTGAGTGAGAAACAACATCTGCTATGTCCACCACGGGCTTGGATTAGCATGAATATTGATACCCACACATCTTATCAAAGATACAAGATTTGGATGTTGATATTTTATGCCTATGAGAAGTCTTTCCATGGTAATTCCTATACTAATTCCAACCAAAATTGGGAAAGATGGGATACAAAGGCATTTACTTCCAAAAAGGTTCTTATGAAAGTTCTTCTATCAAGCCATACAAATTAGCATATTGCAAAAATTACAACATGGATGGTTGTGCAATATTTTATAAAGAAGCCAAGTTTGAATTGGTACAAAGATTTGAATGGAATTTAGAAGATATGATTTTTGAGATTCCAAAAATTCAAACCATGGAAAAGAAAGAACAATTAAGATTTCAAAAAGATCACATATCCTTGACATTAATACTAAAAATCCATCTATTAGGAAGATGTGTATGTGTAGTCAGCACACATTTAATTTCCAAATTAACATGTTCAAATGTAGATTATATCAAGAAGCATACTTGCTTAAGCAAAGAGAAGAAAGTTTGAAGAATAAGTTATTCCTAAGACATATTAATCCAATTCCAATTGTCTTTTATGGAGACTTCAATGCAAAATCTGGAAGTAGTGCTTATCAATTCTTAAAATATGGATGTATAAAGGAATCCTTGGAAGATGAACTTGATTTAAAAAATATGTTCCAATTAATTCAACATACAATTCCATTGGCTAGTGCATATTATGCTTACTTCGAATCTTCAATAGATAAATTAGATCCCAAAATTCAAGAATAGGTGATGTTGATGAATAGTAATCATCAAGAACCATAATTTACCAATTTCTTTGCTATGTTTAATTTAGATGGATCAACAAAATTCTTCATTAAGATCCTAGATTATATTTAGTATGATAAATAATTGTTCCAAGTTACCAAGTTACTAGAGTTAATTTCTAAAGAAGAAGTGAAGAAGAATCAAGATTAAGTCCTTCCATCTAGAACAAGACCATCCAATCATATACCACTTATGGAAAATACAATTACTTCCATCAATTCATAAGGTTGATCAAGATCAATACATACCTCACCCCTTACTTTTATTTATAATTTTATTATTTTCTTCATTGTTTTTTTGAGAGAATGTTCTGGTTTGTATTACTGAAAGTTATGGTACATGAGTAAACAAGTACAATGGGGGGGGACATCAGNATCCAAGCAAAATGGGATCAAACATGATCAAACAGGTGGCCAGAGCCTAGATTTGGAACTTGTGCATCTCTCGGATTCATTCTAAGGTAATTCAAGGTCATTTTGAGTGTCAATAGGTGTTGAAATGGCTTTCCTTCTTCTTCCACGTTGAGTACAATAGGCCCCTAAGGCTGCAAACCTTGATTCTACAAGTTCTTGGCTGATTTTGGACATGTTTGAAGGCTATTTAAGGGTACTTAAGGTCTTCCCCCCATGTTTCCACATTGGGGGAGTTACTCCAATGTGTAAGAATGGGGGAAATGGGTTTTAAATGTTGGGACAAAGTTAGATAAGCAAAATATTGAGGCTGTGAGGTCTTGGGCTTCTTTGGTGAAGATCTTTGGTTTCCAAGAGTGTCATCTTGTTCCCAAAAGTGGAAAATCAACTCCCCCCTTTTTTTTCCACACTGGGGAGGTTTCTCTAGTGTGGAGGAAGTAAGAATCCTATATTTAGACCGATTCGAGTTATAATTGACCATGCATGTTGTCTCCTAGGATTATCAAGGTCAAGGGCTATGGATCCATGTCAAATTTTGATAATTTTTGGCATTCATAAGTGGTTTTTCAGCTTCCCCCTTTCTTCCACATTGTGGATAGAAATATTAGAGTGGAAAATAAGGGGGAGTGTATTTTTGACCAATTTTGACGTTAATCAACTTTGCATGTTAACCTTCAAGGCTACCAGGGTTAAGGACTAGGGTTTCGTATCAAGTTTTGGAAATTTTGAGTATCCCTAAGTAGTTTTTTAGCTTCCCCATTTATTCCATGCTAGGGATAGAAATATTAACATGGAAAACAATGGGGAGTGGATTTTTAACCAATTTTGACCTCAATCGACTTTGCATGTCAACGTCTAGGGCTATTAGGGTTGAGGACTGAGGCTTGGTATCAAGTTTTGGAAATTTTGAGTATTCCTAAGTGGTTTTTTTTCTTACCCCATTTCTTCCACATTTAGGATAGAAATCTTAGTGTGGAAAACAAGGGGAAGTTGATTTTTAACCAATTTTGACCGTAATCGACTTTGCATGTTAACCCTTGGGGCTAACTGAGTCAAGGATTGGGGTTTGGAGCTAAAATTGGTTATTTAAGACATTTTTAAAGTGGTTTTTGAACTCCCCCATCTTTCCACACTAGGGATTTCATGCTCAATGTGGAAAAATGGGGGAAAAGTTTTTTGGTGCTTTATTGTCACTTTTAGTCATGCATGTGGGTTCTTAAGGTTGCTAGTGATAATGATCAATGCCTGGTGTCAAAATTTGGCTATCTTGAAGATTGATGAGTAGTTTTTTTGTGCTAGCGATTTCATGCTCAGTGTGTAAAAATAAGGGAAAAGCTTTCTAATTAATTTTTATCATTTTCAAGTGTGCATGTAGGCTTCCTAAGTTGCTAGCATCGATTGTTAATATTTGATGTTAAAATTTGGTCATCTCAAAGATCATAAGGTAATTTTGAACTTCTCATCATTTTTCCATGCTAGGACTTCCATGATTAGTGTGGAAAATTGGGGGGAAAGCTTTTTGATCACTTTTTCCCACTCTTAGGCATGCATGCAGGTTTCCTAAGTTGCCGATGGTGATGGCTGCTACTTGATGTAGAAATTTCATTGTTTCAAGGTTAACAAGGAATGTTTGGGACTCCCCCCTACCATTTTTGCATGCTATGGCTTCCATGCTTAGTGTTGAAAATTAGGGAGAAAGATTTTAAATCACTTTTGGTCATGCATGTAAGCCCTTAAGTTTGTCGATGTCGCCTATTGCCATCTGATGCTTAAATTTGATTATTTCAATGGTCATAAGACATTTGTTGGACTCCCCCATTCTTCCACATTGGGGCTTCCATGCTTAGTGTCGAAAATTATGGAGAAAGATTTTAAATCACTTTTGGTCATGCATGTAAGCCCTTAAGTTTGTCGATGTCGCCTATTGCCATCTGATGCTTAAATTTGATTATTTCAAGGGTCATAAGCCATTTTTTGGACTCCCCCATTCTTCCACATTAGGGCTTCCATGCTTAGTGTGGAAAATTGGGGAAAAATATTTTTTGGTCAATTTAGCCAGGCATGAGTACTCACAAATTTGCTAGCATTAAGGTCAAGATCTTATTGTTTTGGGGGTAGTGAGGGGGTTTTCAGGCTTCCCCCCTTTCTTCCATCCTAGGTGTGGAAGGCTTAGTGTGGAAAAGGTTCCCTAAATCAAGAAAGTTACATCTAGGCCAAATTTGTAGCTAATTGACCATGCATGTTGACCTCCAGGGTTATCAATGTCAACGGTCAATGTTGGGTCTCAAGATTTGATAGTTTCGAGGCTTTTAAGTGACTCATGAAACTTCCCCCCTTATTCCATGCTAGGAATAGTGGCCCCAATTTTGATGAGAGGGGGGTGATATATTTGTACCATTTTGACCCATTTTTGGGTTTTGGAAGCTCTAGAGGCTTTCAGTAGGGTCTAGGGGTCATTGGGCATCTAGAAATGATTGTTAGGTCATGAAATTAGGTCATTTTTGGCTTTCCCCATCTTTCCACATTGAGGGTGAAGTCTCCCCTAGCATGGAAAACACTAAATCCCATATTTCAACCAATTTTGACTGGTTTTTATTAGGTTTGGTGAGGTTTCGAGGTTGCTAGAGATACTTGGAGGGGTTCTAAGTCATGTGGGGTTCACTTTGGGGTCAAATTTGTGCTAGATGAATGTTGGGAGGCAAGACTGAGTATTACCCCTCTTCTTCCATGTTGGGCATTGTTGCCTCAACATGGAAATCTATGGTGCTTATCCATGCTTATGTTTTATCCAAATTTGAAAACCTGGGGTTGAAAAAGGTAAGTCTAGGTTACTAAAAATAGAAAGATATTGTAATGCTAATGAATTTGTAGAAGAATGGACATGTTTCCACACTTGGCATGGTATTCCTAGTGTGGATGCATGGGGTTAAGGTTTCCTTAATGTTTTAAGTGCTAAATTCAGTAAAAATCTGAGTGTTGAAGCAAGCTTAAACAAAAGGGAAGGCATAGGGTGGGGCCCACAATCAAAAAATTTAAAATTTTCAAAAGTATATTTGTTTTCCCCCCTAAAACCAACATGAACTAAACTTTCCCCCTTTTTCCTTAGTGCACTTGTAGTCATGGTGCATAGAATTAATAGCTAGGGTTCGGTTTAGGTTTAGGTGGGCTTTATAAGTCAAAATTTGTAAATTTTGATCATAATTGTCATTCTTTAGCAACAAAAAATTGGAGGAGAGATCTGGTAGAGATTCTTATGGCACCCACAACCAATATTTAGCATGGAAGCCTCCCATCTCCAACTAGATAAGTACCTAAGAGTTTTTTATAGAAGCTAATTTTACCTCTAACTTAGGGAGTTTTCTCTAAATTTGTAAAGAAATTCCA
>MNCI01026483.1:2803-36646 GCA_015680685.1 Gnetum montanum
TTACAAAATTTTATTTGTTACAAGTAGGTATTAAATTTTATTTATTACAAAATTTTATTTGTTAGAAGTAGGGACCGCATAGACTAGGCAATTGAACAAAATAGGAACTCTCAACAACTCACAGTACTTGGCAAAGTTGGCTAAATCTCTTTAAGATAAGTCATTTGTAGTTTACACACAACGCAATTGTTTCATATTTCACAACCGCATGCCGCAATAGCACACACACATACTCACATTAACTACTGAGTTTATTTGGAGATATCTGGGCCTTGGTGTTGCCAGAGACCAGCAGGCACCTAAATCCTGTTCGAGGACACTCGTTGATGGTTGTGTCCCAAACGGTCGCCAACAATGAGATCATGGGTTGTTGTCTTCCTAGTTATACTCGTGGTGATTTTTAATGTGTATGGTTAAGTATGGCTAAAGCATATGATGATATTGTTATGGCTAATAATAAAACTAATTAATAATAGTAAAGGATTTAATTATTTAATCTAATAAATAATAAAATAAATCCTATACTAACTTGACTATATTTGATACAATGCCCAATTCTTATAAATTATCAAGCTGTTGGAGTTAATTCCAAGAAAGAAGATGAGAAACAAGATCAAGTCCTGTTGTCTTGAACAAGGCCATTTCACCATATACCCCTTATTGTAGAACTACAACTACTTTCATTGATTCCTGAGTTTGATCAAGATTAGGGAGTATATTAACCTCACTTTTATTCATGACCTTCTTATTTCCTTTCATTGTTTAATGTATATTTTAATTAGGAAGGTAAAATAAGTTGGGAAAAGGCATTTGCCCTACCTTTACTTGGGTATGCATATATGAGTTTCACTTTGTGTGACCTTAGTTAGGATTAGTGATTGATGGTTGGTAGATCTTTAATTTACCTCTTTTCATTACCTTAGAGAATGAAGGTAAGTATTGATAAAATAAGATTTAATTATCACATATTTTTCTCACTTATATTTTGTTGCAAAATAAGCAAGAGAACATTAAAATATTCAACCTCAAGTCAAAAGGAGAAATCAAAGTACTGGAGCATTGGAGCATAGAAGGAACACTAGAGTTGAAAAAAGATCATGAATGTGGATTCATTGGAGAATAAACAAAACCTAAGTGGGGTAGATTGTCATGTCCCTATTCCCAAATGGTGCCATTGCAAAATAAAGATCCAATGTCTTCATAACAAATGTTGTAATTATTGTAATAAGATCTGAAAGGATGAGCTGTAATAAAGACACAGAAGGATAGGTTGTAATAACAGACATGCCTTGCAAGGTGACATTTAGGGGTTTGACCTAAGGTATTTATAGTTGGGCATTAGAGGTCATATCAGCATAGAGTTACAGAGTTAATAAAGGTAAGCAACAATTTTTGGGTGAAGCAAGATAGGACAGGAAGGTGACTAACCATCGCTTCTGGTTGATTATAGGCCTAACCATGGTGGCAGTGCTGAAATGTCTATAAGGGATAGATGCCAAAGGAAGATAACCCCAAGGAAACCTTAAAGCATGAGCTTGATACATTATTCTACATTACTAAAGCATTCTTTTCATTTTCATTCTGCATTTTCTTTGTTATTCTCTTTACGCATAATGTTGAATGTTATGAATATTTGACATTTGCCATGATATTTGGAAATGGGATGTGACAACTTCATTCACTTCTTCAAATTCAACTATTTTTTTTATGATCCATCTTCTAATATCGTACACTTAACATTCTTACCTTAAGCTTATTCAAACACAATCTTATGTCTAGCTTTCACTAATTTTGATACTAATAATAAATTGTCCTTTAAATGCTGGGGTGTAATACACATTCTTAATATGAATTGGTTGGTTTGCAATCTTCATGTTGATGTCTCCAGTGTCTTTCTATTTGCATATAGCTCATATAGGCGTTGTAGTTTTACCAACAGTTATAGTGCACAAATTCTTAAATAGATTACAATTTCCTAATACATATATAGAACATCTAGAATTAATATACCAAGTTTTATGTTGCACTTTGGCCACTTTTATCTTTATTTGTAACATCTTTAATAATGAAGCCTACTTCATCTTCAAGTAGGTTAGCTTTGTTCTTGTGGTAATTGTTTTGATTATCATTATTATTCCTATTTCAATTTTGCCTACCCATCTTTTCTCTAATAATTCTTTGTTGAATTACAAAGAATCTTGGATTCTTAAGATTTAACCAACAATCCTTAAATTCATGTCCTTTTTTCCACAAATAAAATAGGTCTTACAATTATTTAACTAATTATTGAATCTTGATCCTTGTTTACTATCATAATGCTGATATTGTATCCAACATCCTCCTTGCCTATTCCTCAAAGTATACATACCTTGTTTAGTATTCTCCAATTTTTGCTCTAATTCCATCTTGTTTCTTGTAGTGTAGTTGGACTATTAATGTTAGGAAATCTAGTATTTCTCTCAGAGCATTCAGTGCTTGTGTAAATCCTTTATACTTGTCAGTGAGTACTTGTAAGAGACAACTTACTCTTTCTTTGTCATTTGCTTCTTCGTCTCCACATTCAAGTTCTAATATAATTGCTTTCTTATCTTTGATGAAGTCTATTAGTTTCATATCTCTACTTGTTTTCATCATTCGCAACTTCAGAAAAAGATCATCCTTTCTTACTTGGCCCAAGCATCCAAACATCTAATACAAGTATTTCCAAATCTTTGTAGGTGTGTTGATACCATACACCAAATGCAACATTTCATCAAATATACTTGGATAAACAATACTTAGGGCCATATCATTCTATTTTCTTTTCCAATCGTCATCAAGTTGGAAATTGAAGTTCAAAATAACATATCATGATAAGTTAAAATAATCCTTATTCTTTGTGTCAAGGTCTTGTAGTTCTTCAATGTTAAGTTTTTAGGTATTGTAACCTTAATTTTACTAATTAATCACCTTAAGAGACTTTTATCTTTTATCTTTCAATACCATGTTGCATATGGAGTTGGTCATATCTTTAATGCATTCAATTACTATACCCTTTACCTTCCCCTTGCTTTGATATCATGTTAAACTTAACACAATATTGTCAAAAACAACTTAAGAAGATAATGGCATAAAGAAATTAACACTTTATAGTAAGTTTGTGATATGATAAAAATTTCGTGACTAGTGATTCTTTCTAAATCAATTCTTCTGAACAACTTAGATAACAATTTGTTCCTTTTAAATAATAATTATTGTTCGTACACTTCAAAACTCTTGCTACACAACTCACATATAGACCTAGTACTGGCTAGACTTTTAATTTGACAGAACTGCAACTCACTCAAATGACATAATGCTACAAACTTATGAAACCATTTAATTAATCTTTACAAATTGTTTCGTTTTGTAACACACATACTTACAAATGACTTCCATGTATTACGAATTGATAAGTCCACTAACAAATTGACAATATAACTAACTTGACTCAATATGAGACTTTACATATCAAAACAATGTATGAATTAATATCAAATTTGAGTATGAATACTTTCTTACTCGATTTCACGCAAAATGATGGACGTCAAATTTGAGCATGAATACTTTCATACTTAATGAGTATTGGTTATGTTCCAGGCTAAAGCAAAATCTATAAAAATTTAAAAACAAATAAAATGCGCTACTTTTCAAGAATTCCTTGGTGATGGACGACATTTTGGCCCACAGTGTAGATGACAGTCACGAATTGCAATTTAGAAGCTTCTGCCTCTTTAATGCATAGATTTATGCACGACTGCCTGCAATGTAAAAGCCTGTGCACTCACTCTCATTCCGTTTATGCCATGGATGCTTATTCAGTATCCATTGATCCTAATTTCCATATCAATTTGAGGATCAGGATCATCACCCTAAGTTTCAAATGCTTATTCTAAAAAAGCAGGCCTCAAAAGGATTGACGAATGAGTGAAAGGTTAGCCTCTTCAAGCAATTATGCCCAGGCTCAAACCCACGTATTCTAAATTTGAGAAAGAATTTAATATACCACAGACGTATACGTATGCGTTCACAGACATACGCCCGAAAACCGTGCCACTAGAACGCAAGTTTCTTTTGCCCTAAATCTTGATCACTTTGAAATAAATAAATCGTTTTCCCCAGAACGTATCATATAAAAATAAGGATTCCTTGGTAGGCCAAACATGATCCCTGGATCCAAAGAAACAAACAGCAGGAATTTTGGGTAAAAATTCCTACTGAAAACAATCATAATGAACGAGTAATAATTGAAGGGATCCAAAGAAACAAACAATAGGGGGTTTGGGTAAAAAAAAATCCTCCAGAAAACAATTATAATGAAAGAGTAATAATTGAACCAATTGGGAAAACATAGCTATGCAATACTGGCAAGTACGAAAACAGTGCTCTCTTGTATCAGATACCGCTAAAGATCAAAAATTATTTTGTGCAACTCCAGAAATGTCCACGTAGAATGTCCATAGTAGCTAAAGCAACATTCTGACATCACATGCAAGTTCCAGATTATATAACGTTCATAGAACATAAGAATACTACTATGACTTGAAGTCGATTGGAGTTATGTCACTATTTCCCGCACAAGCCAATCAAGGCTGGGATAGGAAAAATACAATATAAGAAAGGACGGAACTGCAAACAGAATTGTTACAAGACAGTAAAGAGCCAAAATGGCAGCACTGGCAGGTATGACATACAAGACTATGAGCAGAAAAATTATTACCAGAGGAAATTTTGCAGTCATCTGCACAACAACAATCAGGGACTTGCGAAATGAGGCATGAAGCATGTTGGAATTGAAATTGTTCTGAAAAATGCTTCGGACACTGTTCCTCGACACTGCTGCATTCTCGGGATGTACCTGATTACCAGTAGAATTTGCAGCTGAAATCACTGATGTGCTTGCTGAATCAAGATTACAAGTAGAACATACAGTTTCTTGATCCCCACGAAGCAATCCAAGTGGCCTTCTTTCATAATTCATACTTTCTACCATCCACAGCAAAAAATAATTCTTCCGGGGAAACTTCAGATTGCCTTTCCAGACCAATCTCAATGATAAAAGCTGGCACCATGGGCAGGAGATGAACAGTGGAAGCTGAATAGGCAGTGTTGGGAATTTGACAGTTGCCCACTGCAACCCAAGAACACAGTTTTTGCAAAGGGTATGACCACACCACAAGACATATGGGACATTTTCTACAATGTTGAATGACTCCCAGCATATGGGGCACTCCAGCCGTTCCTCTGCACTTCTTCTGGAAGATGCTTCATCGTCTGAAAGTCCAGAATCTGCTCTGCTCTTAACACCAATGGATCCTGACACAGCAGTTGATGCAATGCTCCACATCCTTGAAACTCTGTTTGTAAACTGAATGTCAATGGTTTCAGGCTCTATCAAGAAGTTGCGTAATGTTCTTGAATCACTAACCAGTCATCTGCCTGCATGACCCCATCAAAAAAAGTCGTAAGAAACATTAACGTATCAATGTTGGAGTTAATAATACAGTACAGAACATGAATCCCCATCTAGGGGTGCTGGAACCCAAAACAAATTTTTTAACAATCTTTATCCCCGTTAAATTCGAACTTTATAACTCAGTATAACACAAATCCCCATTTACAACTGCAACCCAGTACCATCTAGGCATATGAATAACAGGAATACAAGTAAAAAATTATTCCATTGGCCATCATCCCCATTTACAACTGCAACCCAGTACCATCTAGGCATATGAATAACAGGAATACAAGTAAAAAACTATTCATAGGCCATCATCATTTTTTCATCTGTTCCCACGCACACAATTGCTAACAAATATCTAGTCATCCTTCTCCACACCCTTTTTTGATAAGACAAAATGATGTTTTTATTAATGATGATTTGAAAAGAAAACTTGTAACATGCAAGATGCAGGCCAATGTTTTACCAAGGATTTTCTCCTATATCCAAAGATGGATTAGTGTAATGAATAATCAAGGGACTATCATTTGGAGTGATGGTAAGGTACTTGTTTCTCAAGTTGAAGACCTAGGTTTGAGCCTGGGCACAGCCACTCGAAGAGGTTAGGCTTTCACTCATCTACCAACATTTGCACTAAGGATAACAATCCTTAGTGTAATGAATAATCAAAAGTCAAATCATAGAATGCTAAACAAACAAAGAACAGTTTAACTTGTTTGTACCAGGAAGTTTATCTTGTTGCTCCCCCACCTCCTTGCTACCTACTAGTCACTGGAGATACACAGGAGTATGGTCGCCCTAAAACAATGGTCCACAACTTCTTCAATTTCTTCCAAGTGAATTAAGAAATTCCATTATAGAAAAGCCATTCTAGCATTCATTCAAGATACCATCTTAGCCAACTCTACTTTATCTTTTCCCCTATAGCCCTAGCCCAAAAACTTCTTTTTGTACTCATGTATTGCATTGGCCTTTCTAGTCACCTGATCATCCATCTCAATATACACATCGCCTTTTGTGACCGGTTTTCGGCCCTAATGTCCAAGGCCCTATCAGTCTGTAACATTAAACTTTAGGAGATGCGGCCAAAAATCTTAATCGTATTTCTAACTACATAGTTAAAATTACAAAACAACTGGAAAAGCTTAGAACCATTCTTATTAAGAATCGGCTTATATAAGCCTGCAGCCTACAGATGTATACCGAAAATAAACTCGATTTAATTAGAAATGTCAGCAGTAATAAAGCATCAATGAGTATCACTATATTATATTACGAAGGGATGTTAGACAAACTAGAAAGCATCTCACAAAAGGAAAATATATATTTAAATTTATTAATAATATTGTTGGCTGGTGTTAGACTTGATTTTATAGTTATCTGTGAACTAGAATGCTGTTGCGGAAAAAAAATGAACACAGGGAAACCCATAGGAGCATTAAGCAAAAGATTGTTGAAAGTAAACTGGTCCAATAGATCTATAGGGTCATGGATGTAATTAAAAACAATTGTAGTTTTAGTTTAAGTCTCCTTCTGAACTCAAACAACATGAACCACAAAACATGATAAAATTCATAAATTGCCCAGCAAAAATAGATATCTTAATGAAAAACTTAGAAATTTACATGATTTGCATACATCAAGAAAGACATCCAAGATTTGGGTATTAATGCTTGTTTGACTCTTAATAGAAGTGAAAAATAATTTATATAATTAATAGAAGTGAAAAATAATTTATATAACTGATGCCATGCAGTTGGGATAAGGCTATGATGATGATGAATGAAAAACTTAAAAAATCATCATACCATAATAATATAAATAGATATGGTGGAAGTTTAGAGATGAATTAAAGTTGCTTTTTATTATTACAATCCCAAATAATAAAAAAACTAAGATATGCATTTGGGAACAGGACTTTCTGAGACTCTGAAATCAAAAAACTAATAAGATAGACCTATACATTAAAAAATAAAGTAATACAGCAGAATTAGTGTTGCGAACACAGTTTCATTTAATACCCAGCCCATTAATATATGCAAAACTATTAAAGTTTGACTGAAGTGATGTGTGTGGGTCCCTCCAACATGAAGCCCATGTCACATTAATATAAATAAATAAAAGGAGGGGAAGGAAGGCTGCCTGCTAAGTTAGGCAGCATTCAACAAAGGCTGCCTAAGTTAGGCAACACAGGGCATTTCCCTTGACTATAAATCCAAGGGAAATAGCAAATGGGAGAAGGGGAAGAAGAGAAGCCAACGGCCAAAGTGAGAAAGAGAGGCCAAAGGGAGAGACACACAAATAAGCCTTGTCAGCTTGGATTTCTACAAATTTTTCCTAAAGGGGTGTGAGATTTCTCCTTGTTATTCCAAGAATAATTTTTCTTGAGGGTGTGTGTCAATTTTGTATACCTCTAATAATCAACTAGACAAACATTTTTGTATTCCTACCATTTATTAGTGGAAGATGATTTTTTTGGAGTTTGCCCAAGGAAGGGTGAACCACACAAGTCTTTGTGTTATTGGGTTTTATTATTTTGCACTTTACTTTCACTGTCTACTCTATTAGTTTATATCCTGCTTTTAACACACAAGTGGGAAAATACTGCACAAGCCAGTTTGTGGTGTTGTGCCCTTCTTTTTCCCAACAAGTGGCAATAACATTGACATCAACGTAATAACAAGAGGGCTAAATATTAAGTGACAATTGCTATGAACACAAGAAGGTAGGTGCTACTGGTGGTAGTAATGCGAGAACAACCACTCAATGGTACGGAACCCTGAGCCCTGCTCTCCATCTCAACTTATGTAGCCGCAGCTGTGGAAAATGGATTCCATGAAAGGTTCTCTCTACCGATGTTTACAGTTACACCTCTTTGCATATTGGAATTAAATGCAGGAAGAAAACAGACAAAACTGGATAAGGGATATCATGATGAACCATGTTTCAATAGCTTGATGTGGATAGTGGAACAAGAAGTATAATTTAGTTACATTCAGTGTCCTTTTATCTGTTCTCTAAGGTAAGGTATTATGGTGATTGTCCTTGTCATTGTCATCATCATCCTAGCCTTCTCTCCACAATAAAGGGTTGGCTATATGAATTCTAAAACTCAAAGTAAAACTGAAATTTTATTCATAGACCCTTTGGATCTATTGGATTCAAGAAATATACATGCTATGAGTTTTGAAAACATCAATTAAAAAATTAACAAATGTTTTTTATAACATTTTGAAACAAATCAACTAAACTGGTAGCTATAATATCTCACTTATATCTAATGTGCTCAAATGTAGGTCATTGTAGGAAAATGTAGTATTCATCTTCAATGCTATTTTCGTTAAGTCAACATATTCATTCTTCATAAGGAATTTTAAGCCATCTACCTACAACTCTTAAATGATGAGATCCCCGCCGTGCTCTCCTAACTATGTATCAGAAATGGTGCAAAATAATTGTTAAATAATTTGCCTTTGAATTATCGACCCACTTGATATTATTCAAGTAGAAATGTTTCTTTCTTTCTGCATTTTCCCAAAAGTTTTTAAGATATGCTTGTTCCACTATTTTTCAAATCTACTTAAGATTAAAAATAAAGAATATGCTTTTGAATATTCCAATTACTGAGCCATAAAATTTCTGTATGAAACTATCCTTTATCTTGGGTCATCACCATCACCTTTTTTGAGCATTTATCCAATAGGAATTTGAAGAGATTACAAGTGTATAAACTTGATAAATAACCACAACTTCTAAGGGCATCATCTCTACTTCAAGAAGCATAAGATCATGTTGTGTCTATATCTTCACATTGAATTCATTCAATAGGAAAAATTTCAAAATTTCTTCTATATATTTCAAATATTTATTTGCTAGACTAAGACCACATATGACACACCCATAAAGAACAGTTAGCTGTATATAGCATGAGAGAGTTGCTTTCAAACAACCTAAACTAGAATAAAATCTTTCTTACATTTTCTTTTTAAGGCAAATAAGGCTTTCATAGCAATTGCGAGTCTTTGACCAATGCATTGCACCAATTTGTAATTGCAAAAGCATTCTCAGCCAAGATAGATATTTATAACAGGAGGTTATGTCCACCTATCCATTTCCTATAGTGGAATTTTATGCCTTATTACATTTGTCATAGACCATGATTTTAACACAATGACTAATACCGTGAAAAGCTGACCTTAATACAGTGAAAACCATAACCCTTAAAAAACATATAAAGAGATGCTTCCTCTGCCAACATATGATGTATTGGATGAATCATTTGACTGCATTTCATCTATGTTGTTTCTACTGCATTCTACACACATTTCTTGTTTCTCTCGCACTACCTGCAAGCATTCAGATCTCAAAGCCCAGCATTAACAAGCTTAAGAACATCATTTTTCTTTAGTCCACCTCTTTCGTTTAGAATCTTTGAGCACATATCATATTTTTTTCCATAACCTTACATTTGGATTATAAAATAGAGTCTAGTTTACTTTTCGACTTAATGTTTAGAGTGATCCTACTCCTGTGATTCAGGATAAAAAGTTCCACTTCAAGGAAATCTCTGAAAGATTCAAACTTCTCATAAGTTACAATCTTAGTAAAAATATATGCAGCTTCAGTCCAACAATGCACCAAACTGAATGTGTACTCTTGTATCATGCTTTTGAGATGATGATGCTTGATATCTATACGTTTATAACTTAGATCACCCATGATGCACAGAATTACAAGTCACTGCAATAACCCAAGTGCTATCACAATACAAACAAATGGAAGGATCTAAAGTATATACCATTCTTATAAAGATAGAGTGGATCCATGAAGCTTGCAGCAATGTATTCAACTTCAACTGTGGAGAGAGCAACTGTAGTTTGCTTCTTTAATCCCAAAGAGATAAGTGAGAGCCAAAGTAAAAACAAAATTCCAAAGTGGATTATTGGTTTTCAAGATCACCTTCCCACTCCACATCAATATGTCCCCTATCTTGAAATTTTCATTTTGATGAAATGTAGACCCATAATTTGTTGTAGTTCCTTAATATCAAATAACTGCTCTGTAGTTTTCCAATGCAACTCGTGTGGATCTTCCATGAATCAGGAAAGATGATTGACAACAAAATGAATGTCTAGATGGGTGTTGGAAAGATACATTAGGCTTCCAATAAGGATCAGTAAAATCAAGGTATAATGATGGATTAAAGGATAGGGATGTATCATCCTTGCTAAGTTTTATACCAAAGGGAAATAGTGTATCACTGGAATTACAATTGATCATGCCAAAATTTTCAATTAAGAATTCAACAAACTTTATTTGACAAACAGAGATGGATTTGGAGTGTTGGATGACTTGAAATTCTAGGACGTAAGTCATCTTGAAAAGATCAAACATCTCAATTTTCCTTCTGCATGGGTAGAAGAAATTTATTCAACAAAACAGGTGTGATGCAAAATAAATCAAATCATCTACATATAAGCAAACAAAAATGTAATCATTTCCAAGCATCTTCTTGTAAACTATGGTTTGTGATTGAAGATTTGTGAAACCTACCTACATAAAGAATGCATGAATCGTAGCATATTAAGCACATGGAGCTTGCTTGAACTCATACAAAGCCTTCTGAAGTTTTTATACATAATTTTTATCTCCTTCATCCATGAAACCTGGGAGTTTCTCTATGTATCATCATTTAGAGATGTAAAGGCCACATCAAGTCCTTTTTGCAAAATGGTCAAGCATTCTATTATCAAAAAGCAGGTACAAGGAGGTAAACCCTGCAGGAACAAGGGTAATTCACCCCTCACCTGAGATGAGGATGGAGGAGACCCGCACAAAATACAGAAACAAACAACCAAAAGGAAAGAAAAACCCCAGTCCTACCAACATCAAAGGGGAAAAAGGACCTCCCCATTGAATCTAACCCCTCCTTAGGCCCTTCCACTAGGTGCACTCAAAGCCATTACTCAAAAAACCTATAGCCCTAACAAGGCATCCCCTCTCCAATCTAGTAAACATCCTCGTGCAGTAGACTACAAGATGTTGATACAAGGGCAATTAGCCCTCTCTCGACTATGGATGGCATCCTGAGCCTCCCAGAAGTGCTCCATAGCAACAAATTTGCTACTTCCTAGAACTCCTTGTACCTCTACTTGTGTTCACATTGGGCTTCTTCTAAACCAACCTTATGCAGGTGGAATTTGGCAATGACCCTCTTGATATGCCTTCAAAGGCCAATCTAGGAGATGTGGCATCAAATGTCCAAGACCTTGTAAGGGCAACGAGCCATTCAAAACCAATGCCTAGTGTTGGTTTCATGAGCAATTAGTTGTCGTTGCAAGAGCTGCTCCTCCTCACGGATGGCCTTGGCCTACTAGGCCTTTGCTTCCTTCTCCCATTGGACCCATTCCTACTCCTCACAACACAAATCCCCTCAGGTCTACACCTTGAGCTCCTCCTCCAATGCACTTCTCTTGGTCACTTCCTGCAACTCCCTCAACTAATGCTCCTATAGGGCAACCTCTCACATCTATCTCTCAACCTCCTATAGCCTAACTTTGGTAGTCTCCTTGTGTTTTCTAAGCTCTACTGCCCAACATGCCTGCTCTTGCTCTCTTGCTTCTTGAACCATGCAGAGCAAGTTAGCCCCATGTTGACTTTGGAGCTCTCAACGAACCTACTCCTCAACCAAACGGATCTGGTCTTGTAGTGGCAAGAAGGAAGTAGTAAAGCCTTGATCCGAGTTCCCTGCCCCCACCAGTAGCATATCCGTCTCTAGCCACTCCCCTTGACCCTGCAAGACTAAAGATGAAGACTCACCTTCAAGGGACAGACAGCAACACATGTAATATCGCTTGACTTGAAGGGTTTTAGCCGACACAGTCTCTCTTGGTTTTGCTGCATTCCATAGTGCTAGAATCAGGCCAGAATGATGCCCCCTTCTTCTCCTCCAAAGCACCACCAAGAACAATTTTGGCAAGTTCAAAAGGAAGCCTAGTTATAAGCATCACATGAAGACAATATGGAAGTGCTGGAGCTTCCAGGCATTCCCGAACTAGACAAAGAACTATTCAAGAAGCTTAGCCGCCCCCTACCAGAGGATCAACAAAGTAGACTTTGGCACTTGGCTACTACCTATTTTAGGGACAGGCCCCTGAAAAAAAACTTTCAGCACCTTGCAACCCCTTTGCTGAGGGCAATGCAATTTCTCCCTCAACGATGATGCCCAAATACTCCACCATGTCTTCCTCTGTGAGTCTAATTCTCACAACTTGGAAGGTAGTAGAATCTTCACACCACTTTGAGAAGGAGGTATACACAAGGTCCAAATCTCCAGTAAGTTGCAAGGGAAGCTCTTCCCATCCTATCCTCCTCACCAACATCCAAAGCTCCAAATTATTTCAAAATCATTCGCAATTCGATTCAAAGGTTGGACTATGGCCCATGGCTATTGTTGCATCCCACCACAGCCTCAAGGCTGTTTGAAAGATAAGCGTCAACGACAGAATGGGCAAATTACAAAAAATGAAGGCATTCCATGCCTTCCACAATGCCCACAAAATGATGTCGACCTACCAATCCCCATGCAAGGGCGACCTAGTCACTAATGCCAGCCAGACAACACGGGTAAAGTACATTGTTGTAGACAGCATTGAGTCATTTCAGCTACCGCATTGCATAAAGGACAAGTGGCACATATATGCAAGCCCTGTGCCTGACGCAACACCTAAACAAGTAGGGAACCGTGCATCGTCAACCAAAGAAAACATTTTATTTTCTCCCGCAATCAGCCCTGCCAAATCTGCCACCACCCTTGGACAATGAGGAACTTCATGCATGATAAATGGTGCAACCAGGCACCTAGTAGTCCCATCTGTTGCAGCACTTGCACAGTGACACGAATACTGTGCCAGACACAAGAATCTTGGGGACCTACATCCCACAATGTATATTTCTATCGTAGGATCACCACACACGACCTAGCAATCTCTGCATTTAAAACCTAGTTTACTAGATTTTGGTACCCCATCATGACAATGTCTTGGAACCTGCTAATACCCAATTTGCCAATGTTCTTTGGCTACACCACTCTTTCCCAACAAACAAGGTGCATGTGATCACCCCCTTTGCCACCTAACCAAATGAAATTTTGAATAATTTGGTCCACCCCATCAATCACCCCCTATGGAGGCACAACCACAGATGTTGTATATCTGTTGATAGCCAACAAGACCAATGCAGCAAAATCATTCTCTGATTTCTCATAAGAAAGCGGTAGGTCCATTGTTGGACTCTCATCCAAAGCTATCGAATGAGCTAGATCCATATAGCTTTTCTATGCCAATTAAAGATGGGAATCCCCAAATATGTATCTTCCTAAGTAACTTGCAAAATTCCAAGGGTACGACAAATATGACCTCTTACCCTAGTATCTATACAAACAAAATGTGTCATAGACTTTCCCCAATTAACTGTCAGACCAGTTTCTTGGGACATTTTGTTCAAAGCCTTTACAACTACATCTGCTTGGGGAACTGCTCCTTGGGTAAACAAGATCATGTCATCCACATAGTGCTGTGCTATGCACGTCACCCTTTCAATCCTAAGTCCTTGAACTCCTTTTGATCTACAATAAGTGTTCATAGTATCCATGACAATAATAAAAAGATGTTGTGACAGCAGATCCACTTGCCTTAATCCCCACTGAGGGGAGGAAAACCCCCAATGGTTTCCATTAACCTAAAATGAATATGCTCCAAACATTTGAATCTAAATACATAATTCAACAAATCTCAAGTGTAACCCCTTCCTGAGCATAATGTTTTTTAACACTGTCCAAGAAAGCGTATCATATGCCTTAGTGATATCAAGTTTGAGGCACATACCTAGGAAGTTCTCTCATTTCAGGGAGTGCATAATTTCTTGGAACAAGAGAATTTGGTCCTAGATGGATCTACCTTTTGACAAATCCCGTTTGCTAAGGGCCCACCAACACTAGCATAAAATGTTGAAGCCTAGCCACAAGAATCTTTGCAAATAACGATCTTGCAAATCCCTAATGGCCTGAAGTGGGCAGTTCCATGGGGTTGTCCACTTTTGGAATCAAGCTAATTCTGGAACAGTTAATCTCATTCCTAACCTGTCCCTAGCATAGCATCATGTTGAAAGCATTCGGAACATTGTCCCCAATCACATCAAAAAACATTCTAAAGAATTCAATAGGCCAACCATCTAGCCTAGGAGCCCTATTCGACCTCATAGATCTGAGGGTCTCTAATATTTCCTACTTGGTAATAGGTCCCATCAGTCTCCTATTTTGTTGGGGATGCACCACCTTGTTGATGCTAATAGAGCTGGGGGAGATATCTCCCCTTGCCCAAATGCTGGCCCAATAATGTTGCATAACATCAACAATTGCTTGATCTCCATGCACCAGCGTGTCCCCTTGCATAATGCCATGGATTTTCTTGGCCGCCGTATTTGCTTTGAACGCCACAAAAAAGAATCTAGTATTATAGTCCCCATCTTTCAACCACTTTTTGTGGCTACATTCCCTCCTGCATTGTTCTTCTTCTGTCAACAACTGCTATAGTTGAAGGAGCACATCCTATTCCTCCTATTCCAATGGTTGTCCATGCACTTAAGAGACCTAAATATCACATAGCTTCGCTATTAATTTTTTATGGTATTCCTTGAAGGCATACATCTCCCCCTTTTGTCTTATTCTAATTTTTTTTCTTCAAGGTAGTCAAAGCCTTCTTCAAAAATTCTCTAGGAGCTGTTTAACCAAGGTATCCTTTCCACATGTCATAGACCAGATTTGCCAACCAATGCTTGTTCAGCCAAGCTCTCTCAAACTTGAACAGTTGCAGTCCCAAAGAATCAACCTTGCTAAAAGAGCAAAACAATGCCCGATGATCCGATGCCCTCCTTTCCAGCCCTTGAACATGTATCTCCTGCTTCAACATCAATGTAGAGCTAACCCACACACAATCGATTCTAGACATGATGCAATCCTTTCCTTTTCTTCTATTGCTCCAAGTATATTGACAACTAGTAATTTAGACATCCACCATATCAAAAGTCTGAAGATACCCAAAAGATTCCTGACTACCAAGCAAGGGGGTTGAATCTCCTCCAATCTTCTCCCAAGGGAACAACCTCTAAATAAAATCCCCAATGATCAGCCAGGCCGATTCATCTGGAATCTTCTCAGCAATTCTACGGAGCTCAACTAGACATGCCTCTGGGTCCTGTGGCCCATAGAAGTTTGTAATCCAGATGCCCTATGTGGGTAAAAGGGTTGTGATACTCCATCTTGAAGTATCCAACATCGATATAGCAACACAGGATATGGTCACCAATCCTCTAGCCTTTCCTATCGATTCCACAAACACTATTTGTCATCATAATGATTCCAAAACTTGCCTTTGTGCCCCAGTTAATTTGATCTCTTGTAGGCACACAATATCTACTTTTACCATTTGAACTAATTCTTGCAAGGTACATCTTTTATAGGAGGTACCTTGTCCCCTGCAATTCCAAAAAAGAATATTCATTGTTTACTAGTAGACCTTTACTTATATATAGCCCTTTGAGGATAGCCTTCTTCAATCTCAACTCCAACATGGTTGGGCACCTTGTTTTTTTTTGGGCTCTGCTAACACCTCACAGCCATACTCCTACTCCTATCGCAATGACTGAAGAACAGGCTCTAATGGTGGTTTGGAGGACCCCGACTTTGCAAAAATCTAGTCACTTAAGGGTGGAACACAAAAAGGGGAGGCTGTCACACTAACTAGAGGCAAGTTTTCCGTAGTCTCCAATGCCCCCAGAGGGGAAAAACGGTTCTATGAAACCCCTTTTCATTGACTACCAACGCCCGCCAGCCCCCCCACCCCCCCCTTTCTCTCCAAACTACTCAAGAGTGGGAGATGGTCGAGGCAAAACACAAGGGGGAAAGGGAGGAGGTGAGATGCAAGGAACGAACACAAGGTGGTCCCTTTGAGATGCCACCAACCCAATCCTTATTTTGACTAGTCCAACCATCTTTATCGACTTGCTTAGTTTGTGCTCGATCCTTCTTCCGAAACCTACATTCCTCAATGGCATGGTTCCCTTTGCCACAAACTCCACAACTTCTAATAGATTTTCCCCATGGGGGAGGCTACAAGTTGAAATTTTCATATTCCTCTATTAGAGTTTCCTCCCCATTTGGCAACTCAAGCATGATTTCTTTAACAAGGTCCTCCAAGGCCAAACATAGAATCGAACAAATCCCATCCTTTTCATTGTTGTGGTGAACTTGTCAAAGATGATGAATTCACCAAAAAAAAAAAACCCCACATCCTCAACATCCATATCTAGGAAAACAAACAAGAACAAATCTCCCAAAAGCAAGTGAATCTCCAACCCCACAATCTTCTAGGTCGAGGAAGCCCAACGCCCTTGTCTCCAACTTGGCTTGGCACCTACTGGGACAAAACGCCCAATGAGGTTGCACATCATTGTGTGAACCCCCTCAAGTGCAAGCGCATGCATCTTGAGTCTCAACTCACTCCCCAGGCGACAAACTTCATGAATGCCATCCACACTCGACTTCCACTCACCTGCACCACCTACTCTACCCATCCAAAGAGGTCAAATCCAGACCAGCACCTAGGATAGCACCCTTAGCCGCAACAACATAGGAGCCCTTGTCTCCAAAACCTACACTTGTCCTGCCCAAAGTGGCACCCACAGTCCCACCCCCCCTTCTTTCCACCTCCTAAGTAGCAAGTCCTGAACCTGAAGAATTGTCATGCCTCTCCCTATTTTGACCGCTCCCTTCAACACCAATCCTAGCAACACCATCACTAGTCCTCTCCACCACCCTAGCAATGCCAGCACCATCCCTATCCCCTGCAACTACATCCTTAGGCACTACTCTAGCAACCCTGAGCCCATCTTCCTTCTGCAACCCAAGCCCTTGTTTCATCTTTTCGATCAAGTTCAAGGCCACATCAAGTTAATAGACCAAGTGACAGATTTTCATGGATTCCATCCATGAAATATGAGCAAAGATTTTGTCAAAATCTCTTCCTTGCTACTATAGATCACCTTTAGCAAGAGGTGAGCTTTTAACTTGTCCACCCCACCATGTTGATTCCGTTTAATTTTGGAAAAACACCTTTTAATCCAATCATAGGCTTACCATAGGGAGGAATCAAGCTCCATGTGTTATTTTTGTTGATTTGGCACTACTCCTTTTCTGTAGCATCGATCTGTCTTGAATCTAGCATTGTATTGCATGGATGATTCAAGATGGTTACACAAGCCCAACACCAATTCCCATTCAAGTAAGCAATGCAAACATTCCATCCTCCACAATCCCTCCTATCAACATAAGCAATGCAAACACTCCATCTTTTACCGTAGTGGCCAAAAGACTCATGATGAACTTGTGAAACAACCCTCAATCGTTAACATAAGTAACGTTGAATTCAAGATGAGCTAACACTATGGAAAAGAAGTTGTGTTGAATCAACAAAAATAACATAAAGCTTGCTTCCTTTTCCACAAGGTATGCTTGTAATTAGATTAAAATGGGATTTTAAAAATTAAACAAAATCAACATGATGAGGTGGACAAGTCCAAAACTTTCCTCGTTGCTAAAGGCTATCTACAAGACCAAGAAAAAGATTTTGATGAAAACATTGCTCTTATTTCATAGATGGAATTCACAAGAATTTTTCTTGCCATAGCTACTAGTCATGTGATCTCCCAACTTGATGCAGCCTTTGCATTTCTAAATGGCCATATCGAATAGGTTTATGTGTAGCAACAACAAGTTTCACTAATGAAGGAGAGAGAAATCATGTCTACAAACTTCACAAGGCATTGTATGGGCTCAAGCAAGCTCCACCTACCTGATATGCTTAAATTTATGCATTCTTCATGCATGCAAACTTGGTACTAATTACATTTTTGTTTGGTTATATGTAGATGATTTGATTTATTTTGCATTTACACTACTTTTTGCTTTGTCCAATGAAATTCTTCTAGCCATGAAAAAGAAATTTGAGAGATCCTGGCAAGATGACTTATTTTCTATGATTTCAAGTCATCCAACACCCTAAATTCATCTACATTTATCAAATTGAAGTTGGCTCAATCCTTGAACAAGAAATTTGGCATGACCACCTATAATCCCTATAATACATTACTTCCCTTTAGTACAAAACTTCCCAAGGACAATACATCCTCATCCTTTATTATGTTTCGTTATGTTGATTCCTTATTCGAAGACTCATATATCTTTCCAACACCTATCCAAATATTCAATTTGTTGTCAATTATCTTTCCCAAATTGCATGAGTCACATTGAAAAGCTACAAAGTGGATTTTTTGATACAAACTACAATAGCATTTCATCAACATGAAAATTTCAAGATACAAGGATATACTTATGCAGATTGGGGAGGTGACCTTGAAAATGCTAAATCCACTTTAGGATTTTATTTTTTCTTTGACCTTTATCAACGATGCAAACTACAATTTGCTTTCTTCACAACGGAAGCTGAATATATTGCCACATCAAATGCTACCACACAAGCTTTATATATCTACTCCATCTTCATAAAATGGGATATAATTTAAATTTTCCCATTTGTCTATATTGTGATACCACTAGTGTTATTGCAATGGCTCATAATCTTGTGCATTGTGCATCACAGGTAATCGAAACATATAGATATCAAGCATCATTATCTCAGAAGTCTGATACTAGATAACACACTCAATCTAGTGCATTGTCAAATTAAAGCTCAAATGAAAAATATTTCTTACTAAAATTTTGAACCACACGAAGTTTGAATCTTTCAAAAATTTCCTTAGTGTGGAAGCTCTTACCATCATGAAGTTTTTTGAAATATGATGATTAGATATTCCACAAAATAATCAAATAAATGTCATCCCTAAATCTATATTAAATAAGATGAGATCTTATACATGTAATTCCTATCTAAACTAATGCTTAGTTCATCCCTTGTTACAAAACTCTTTAAATGAGATGATAAAGATCATCCCCATGATTTCCTATATTCATTCTTATCTCTCCAATTCTATTCTTGGGAGACCATGCTCTATATAATTATAGCATAAGTTGTTTTTCAAAAAACATGTAGTTGCGATTTTTTTTTAGCATATTCCAAGTTAAGATTTATAATATCAATACATTTTAATTAGGAAGCTCCAATGACACATCAAGCAGGATATTCCTCTTTTGTTTCATTTAGTTATGGTAATTCTCAGAAGGCAATATTCAGCTAACCTCAAAATCTCCTTCAACAATTGTATCTCTCTTACAATTCTTATTTCTCTAGTGTTTTAGCTTGTCTTTTTATTATTTTCTTTTACCATCTTCCACTTCAGCAAGATTCTCGCTTCCAACAAAATTACTAATTCACCATACACCATATTTTTTAACGCCAGCTCTAATACCATGCTGAAGATTGAATAATGCACATGGAGAGAAAGTAAGGAAGTCGTGAAAGTAATAATTTGAATCAAATATGGAGAATATTAAATGGAAAATCAATTCTTGACTTTCACAATAATAAATTTTACAGGACAAACTTCAGCAAAAATTATTTCACAATACCACTCTATAAATATCTTATATTCTCAATTATATGCGACTCTATAAATATCTTATATTCTCAATTTTCATACATCAGACACTATTGCATCCAAGTTCTCAATTCTTCACACTTAACTATCAGCTTCCTTTTAATTTCTTATTTCATCTTTCATATTGGAATCGTAAAACCCTTTATCAATATCCCACTACTCTTACGTTGGGATCCTTGATCACCTCCGTTGAAGTTCTCATCATTCATATTCATTTGCCATTCATTTCTTATTTCCCTCACCTGGACGTGAGGCTATTCTTCTTCCTTATGTCTACGTCTTTTTTTTTAAAATCCATATATACATGTATTAAATATTCTCATGCTCATAGCAAATCTTCCACAACCACCACTCCCTGAAAGAAAATACAAACTGAAACTGAAACTGAATTTTTACCTATGTCCACTGACACCCTATTGCATGTATCATGTGACTTGGGCTTTCTAAGCCAAAATTCTTACCACTAAGGTAACAACTCATTGTTATATTTAATCAGATTTGCACCAATGCTTACCTACAATTTGGAGTCATCCTAGTTCAATTAGGTAATGTAATGATGATGATATTCAATAACGAATTTTAAAGTTCTTGTTGAAAATGAAATTTTTTATTTTTTTGGGTAAGGTACTGGGTATTGCTCAACAATTAATAGTGCCTAGAACACCGAAATAAATGGTGTAGCTAAACAGATCATTGGCTTTTGAGTGCTGCTACCTATCTCACGTGCTTAGGCTAAAACAACTCACACACTACAAACTACACCTAGAAGCATGCTTTTTACTAAAATCATGTTTTCTTGTCAACAAATCATCAATTACAGGTCTTGACAGTAATATTCCAGGAGACATTACATCACAAAATTATGAAGACTGTGACGCATAGTTACTAGCGTAAAAAGAACCAATGGTAAGTTCACGCAAAGTCAAGGATATGTATTCTTCTTGCTCTGTAAATGAAGTAAAAACAGCTGGGATTCACAAGATAGATGGGGTACAACGGTTTCTGTCTGTTCACTGTGAACACTTCACTGTCCTGTTGGCGGGATCCTACTGCCGATACGAAGTATGAGCCAATACTTTTTATCCAGTGAAAATCCTTGCAATAAATATTATGCAACCAATCAGTAAAGCACGAAAAAAAAAAAGGTCAAACTCAGGTTTCCTGCTAAAGTGATACCAGCAACACCAGCAAGATCAGGATGAAGAACCTGAATTTAACCAACCAGTTGAACAGCTAGTGCAACCTGTTGAACAGGCCAATCATTAAGTGAAGAGATTGATGCTCTTCTTGATACATAATTGAACCATTTTCTATATGCAATATAAAGTTGTTTATTATGACAGCAATATATATTTATAAGCATATTAAAAAAGAAATACAAAAGTAAACCAACAAATTCACAAACAAGATAATTCATTCCATATTAGTATGATGTTTCTCATATACCAGCATGCCTATTACCCTAGTAGTTGTGGCAGTTATCTTTGTTAAAAAGTCCTATACAGAGAAAAGAAGATTTAATAATGAAAAAGTAGAACGAATATAGGCATAGAACAAGACTGGTGAAGACTAACAAAAAGCACAGTAGTACACCTTTCAATCACAATGAATATTTGGTGGAGGCCACAAAGTTGTTTTATAGCTATGCAATGCAAAGTTGTGTACAAGCTTGAAGTTTACAACCACATAAAATTCAGAAAGAAGGAAAACCAGAAAAGAAGTGAGACGAGTAAGATCAGAAAAGATGAATAAGCACAGCTTCATTTTGTGCCCATGAAAAAAATATAGTTTTCAGTAAAAGAACTACTGCTAAAAGATGTTTTTAAAAAGTACACAGTTGCATGCCGTTGTTTAGAAGAATACTGTATGCTAGCAAAAAACAGACATGATAAAAAAATACAGTTATAGGCTATGTGTAAATTATATAATAATATTATTTGTAGCGTATTTCAACTTTAAAAAGACTGTATATTGAGGATTATGACCAAGGACTTGATGTACGTATAAATGGGAAGGGAAAATTATTTAAACCAAATAAAAGAATTTTTAGGACAAATATATTACTGGTGCATCAACAAGATAGATTATAAGATTAGAAAAAGCATATAAATGATATCAACATGCTCAAGCTTGGTAATATGTAACTCAACAGTCATAAAAGGTTGCAGAGGCAGATAACACCTAGCACACAAGTCAAAGCTAATTTGTTTAGCTATATATTCTAATTTATATCTATAATTCAAGAGAATCTTTTCCCTTTCTGAAAAATCAAATAATAAGATCAAGTTTTGCTTCTAGTTCCAATTCTTTTGCTTCTAGCACCAGACTGAAGATTTGTCAAGGCAAGATAACAAGTTATAGATTATAATAATGGTTTGCAAGATAGAAGAAAAAATTGATTGTGGATATCATGAGTCCTGAAGTAAGGTTGCAATAAGCTAGTGACAAAACTAAGGTTTATGAAAATGTTTTCATGGTCATTCAAGAATGACATTGACTAACATGCTTGTTGAAGCCTATAAGATAAAATACAACCAAACAATATACGACAGAGCAAGTTACATATTACAGCCAGTAAAGAATGTACAATATATTGGCAAAGTCCTATTGGTATCCCCAAATCTGTACAAAGGGCAATTTGGGCTCCACAGGTATCCCTTATGTATACCTTCAATCACACACCACTGTATCCTTATTTCTAAGTTCTAACTAGAGTTTTGCAGGCACCATCATGTGCTTGCGATATAACAGTTTTTATCTTTTGAAGTTCTCTTGCCAGTATGTATGATGTCTAGCTGTCATAGTACACCTTTTCAAACGAATACCATTAACATTAATAATGAAATATTTCCAATTTTCTATATTTCTCCTAACACATATTGTGTATGATGTCTGCAGTTGTTTTCTTAATTTTTAAAAGAGGCAGGCAGTTACATCCCATTCAATATGTCACATTCTCTTTCCAACATTTTACCTCCAAACACCGTGCTATATTATTAACTTTCAATCCTCTCAAAAATTTAGCAATTAATTCCTTTCCTCACAAATTTCATAGATTAATTGTGCTAGCAATACACGATAACTATTGCATCATGTTCTACAAGTCCATGTGCAAGCTGCTGCAAATCTAAAACCTCCAATGCAAATGTATCATCAACAAATTGCACATGTGAAAAATCAGGTAGGCCATATGCTTATGTGATTAATTTAATCAGGTAAGCCATAAAAATTCTGCCCAGACACAATAAATTTCATGAATCAACAAATATGTATCAGTTAATATGATTTAACAACTATGTATCAGCTAATACAATTGTTTCAAAACGAAACTTGTTGGTTAGATCTTCTTTACTAGGATGATTTATTTGCTTCTAGTTCCAATTCTTTTACCCTTTATTTTAGCTAATGTACCCTCCATTGTGATACCATGTTTAAGTCCATCCTATTGTATGTAATAAAATAATACATTTATACAGATGTGGTATCAATACTGAACTGAATAATTTACTATAGATAGAAGGAATATAGAATACTTAACCCTTAATTCTGATTATGTAAAACTATTAAAATTGGTAAAATACATGCTACCATACTAGCAAGTAGCTACAACATGGAATACGATCTGTAATACTTTTTTGAGCAAAAGCCTCAATATTTCTCCGATTAGTGGCACAGGAACTGTTGACAGACTTTCTCCTGATGTTGTTATGGCCTCCTCCTTCAGTGCTCTCTAATTGTCTTCATTTTTTCCATACACCGTATACATTTTCTTTCAGAGCTACTTCCCCATAGTGACTACAGAAAATACATGACTCTTAAGATATGTTACACAATTTCACTAACGACTTTCTAGGTCAAGGCCCTCAGGCAATCTTCTCTTCTCATAATAACTCTAGTATTGAGAACCCACTATGGATCCCTCTTCCTGTATCCTTCCAATATGGAGAATAGTATTGATAAAGCAAACACAAGTTTCCTTAAATGACTGCCAGTGAATATGGATAACCTATTCCTTGAATCATGTTTAAAGTTAATGAATACAGAAATGATCACTAACAGGTATCATTTCTATGTTGCATACCCATAAGTTTTTATGTCCTCTTGATTTTGGAAAAAAAAATTCTGAAGCAACTAACTGTTATTCCTTGAAATACTTGCTACTATTTCACCATAAAACACAAAACCATATGCACCCTCACTCTATACTCAATTTTAAATCCCGATCTTGCTGAATCAGACATGTGATCTGTGAACTTCAATGTATCATGTCATCGGCTGCACTTTTAAAGATGAGCTTGGTAGCCTTTCGTATTAATATTTATCAATTCTGTAGTTATACGTGAATACAATATACTCCTGATGTGCCTGCAGCTGCATACTTACATAATTACTTAGAAATTTCACACTTTAACACAAATTCCCCAACATTACACTTATAAAAAAGAAAACATCAAGCTTTCAATCCGTACTCACACGTAACATCTACAAACTAGTGTAATTTTATGACCTCGTATGTCATTTTGGTCATGCTCCTAGAATACGGTTTCCAAGCTACTTCAACTGCTGTCGCGCTGAATCTTTGGTCCTATTAGAGATCCTTTAAAAATGCATGTCACACTTTTGTAGTCATCTCAGACTAGAAAAGAATATACCCATTGAATGAAACAAGTGGTAGATCGACTATCCTAAGGTTTTAAACGGATCATGTACTGCACAAACAAAAGTAGTACACTACAGATACATTACCACATACTCGGTCTGCAATATTCCTGATCTTCCCCAAACTGCGTCCTAAAGCGAAGTATTTGATAGTTATCATCGATTCCACTCGTACAACCCATTCTTGCGGACCCAATCCATAGAATTACAGTAAAACAAAATCTGGGTCACGGAAAGCCCAACACAAGACACAAATATCGACCGCAAAATCATGCGCAGTAAATCAAAATCTGATGCATGAAATCCCAGCAGAATTTCAAAATAAATAAGAAGGAGGACAAAAAAAATAGGTAATAAGGCGTAAAAATTGACAACTTGGTACCTGGAAATTAAACGCAGATGACAACCGAGAACGATCGCTCTCTTCATGAATGTCTGGAATTATGGAATTCCACAATCAGAAAATGATAGAGTTTGGCGACCAAATTCTTTGAAGGATAATTGCAAACAGTGATGTTGCAGTTACTTGTTATGCCCATTGGAGAAAAAAACACAATTGTAGGTCATACAAGTCGTTATCAAAGGTGGAGCATGTACATAACTCATTTATGGCGATGCAGTAATCACGCTACCAATCACGTCAGGCTGATTCTGTAATTTAAGCAGGGCCCAAATTGTTGTTTACAAACAAGCATAGC
The DNA here is from genome assembly GCA_015680685.1 of Gnetum montanum. NCBI lineage: Eukaryota > Viridiplantae > Streptophyta > Gnetopsida > Gnetales > Gnetaceae > Gnetum > Gnetum montanum. The sequence goes on from MNCI01026483.1 coordinate 28,310, forward strand.
CCTCACAGTCTTCCAATGGAAAGCAAGTGAGCATTCTAGCATGATTTTGCCATATTTATACCAAAAATAGATAAAAATGTATTATGAAGGAAACTTTGGCAGCAGATATTTTGACCATGGAACTTCTTCTGCTGCTCATTAAAGCATATAGTATGAAGCTTTTGTCTTCAAGTGAAGTGGTGTTATCACTTGTTTTTGCCCTTTTTGTTTCTTTAAAAAGAAATATGTGGTGGTACGCGGTTTTTCCGAGGTGTTATCATTTTTTTTGAGAAAATATACATGCCAATACAGCTTGGGTTGGTTCGTGTAGGACCATTGTATGGATGCGTTTGGAACAAGGCTGCACATTTCTATTAACGCAAATTTGTAAAGTGGGAGAGAGTTGAGAAATATTAAAACATAACCATAATGAGGGTATTGTCTTAATAGGAAAACTCTTAACCATATGGAAGGAGGGTTCTAGCCTTCATGAAAGAAATAAATAAAAATAATGAGGTGTTAGTTTAGTGGTATGGATGTTGGCCTATAAGCCTAGGTCATAGGTTCAATTCTAATAGTTTTAGCACTAAGTTATAAACGTTTGGAAATCTTGGGGTGTACCTATGTTTCAATTATTTCCAACACCTTCATGAAAGAAAGAAAAGGTGATTTTGAAAAATTAATTTCTAATCTTGAGAATTTATTTAAAGTTGACAATAAGTTACATCAAGTTTTTCTAAGTATTTTTTTTTTTTTTTTTTTTTTTGGAAAGATAGCAGATTTGTTTTTTCTAACTCCAAAGTTGCATGTGAGATTGTTACAAACCATGATTTTATACATAACAAAGTCAATAATGCCTTAAATATACAATTATCATTGCACTTTTCATTAAAGAAAATAAAAGAGATTTTGAAGGCTTTTACCTTTTCAAAAATTAATATTTTTTATGGTGTCTTATTCATCAAAGCCTTCCTAGACCTTAATCTTAAGCATATGAGAATTATTTCATCTCAATGTCCTTTTGTGGAAGTGAAGATCTTTTTTTTAGTATCCTGTTACATAGCATGCTTGAAAATAGACATCTATAATTTATAACAACTTTCAATCACGCATTAATGAAATCATTCTTGGTCATCAACTTACATTGTCTACTTTATTTTCTTTGTATTTAGAAGTGGCTTTGACCTGTTTGTTTTCTGCTCTATTTGGAAGTTTCGATGGGTAGTTATTTTCTAGCAACAAAAGCATAACTATGACTTCTCTTCAAGAGTTAATATTAGATTCTCAAAGATGTCTTTTTTCAACTATATTCTCAAGCAAAAAAGCTCCCAATGAAAGCTAAACAATTAATTTATTTTGTATAGTATTAATTTCTTTTTATTTTAGAGGCTCAAGGATGTAAAGCTTTCAACTTTTGTTGCTCTTTGTTTATTACTTCTAATTGATGTTTCCTTTTGTCTTTAGAGAGAGTTTTCTTCTTCTCATTACAAGAACCCTTTAGCAAGAAGTGAAAACATGTGAGGACTCTTCTAAATAAGAATAAAGCTTGATCATTTTTGTACCTTAGAGGGGAGGTATTTCAAGATTCATTGTAACGATAAAAACCCGAAAAGGCATTCTCAAAACTATTGGGCTTTTTCTTTAGGATGTTAGAATCCCAAAAAAATTGTAATATAGGTATACCCCAAGATATATAGTCCCATTAGAACTTTATAACTCAACATTGTCCACTAGAATTAAACCCATGACTTGGAACTTTCAAATCAAGAGTCTTACCATTAGGCTAACATCTCATTGCATAGACTTCTTTTTAGACTCTCTCTTTATTGATCTTATATACTTAGAAAAAAATTGGATATTATTATTCATTTTTTAAGGGTTTGACACCTCTCCCTCATACAACATGAATTTAGCTTTTTGTATTTCATCTTGAAAACTGATGTAGGAACACTTCTTCCAATCCCCTTGTTTTTCTCTATGTGTGTGTTTTTGCAAGTTTCGAGCGTAGTGGAGACATCTTAGGGGACAAGAAGACATCTTGTTTGGGAATTGAGTCTTCTCAAAAGATGTCCTGGAGCTAACAAGAGATGTCTTAGTGTGAGAGGAAACATCTCGTTCAAAGTGAAGACATCTTGAGGGAGACATCTCCCTAGCAAATGAGACATCTTAGGCAAGATGTCTTGTGCAAAAAGAAGATGTCTCATCCATGGAGGAGATGTCTCCCAAAAATAGTAGACATCTCGTTCAAAAATTGGGAATTGATAGGAGATGACTCAAGGAGACCAGAGATGACCCATACAATTGCAAAATTGAAATACAAAGGAAAAGGATAGAAACACAGAAACTTCAAGTTAATCTTATGGAAGGTTTTCCTGGGTTTTTATCTTATTTTCTTAATAAATTTGTTGGGTTTTCATGATTATGGAGGGATAGAGAGTGAGAGAGAAGTCTTGGTGAGAGCTCTTAAGTTGAGGAGAGCCTTTCAATAGTGTAATAGAGCACATCAAGTGAGTGTAGGTTTGGTTGCAACTCTAGGGTCAATGTGTGTGGATTGGCCTCTATGTTCTTGTTTCTTGTTTTCTTCTCTAAATTGAATCTCAATCTTAGATTGTGGGAGAGATTTCTATTAGTTATGTCTTGCATTGAAAATAGCCATTATGTGGTTGTAAAGCCTCATGCTTTATAGCATTGTTTAAGTGTTTTGAAAGATTTGGATGTTTTATGAGTTTTGGAAACCTTGTTGTAATTTTCTAACTAATTAATTGAAAATAGTTAGTTTCCTTGTTTTCTATCAAATTAATTATTGTTTCATAATATCAAGATTTAGTATTAGAAGGTGATAAATTAGTAAAGTGAACCTGCTCCAAAAACATTCATTTAAAATTTTGATATTGGCTTTTGATCATGGAAAGATATATTCTATCTAATTTAGTATATAGGGGGTCTCAGACCTCATAAGCAATATTGATAATGAGCAAAGAAAATTCAAGACATATCACAAGCTTGATACTAAGTAGATAACATTTAAACAAAAATATATGAAAAGAAAATAAATTCTGATGTTAGAACTATCTAGTTATGTGTACAACCTTACAATTGATACTTTGAGAGAACATAAGTGAAAAAAATTAATTAATTATTAATAGTATTCTTTTGAGACAAGGGAAAATTTATCTTACAAGCTATCTATCCAAGTGTCTTAATACTTTATTTAATACCAGTAAAATTATACATAGGAGCTTCTATCTTCTCTAGATTCTTTATTGCCATTTGATCATTCTTATCATCAACTTCATATTATGTTTTTCTATCTTCAACTTTAATATATTTTTTCTTCAGAATATTTTGCCTTAAGCATCAAACAACTATCCAACATGATGGCAAAACTTCCAAGAATTAGGAAGATTATAATATGTAATTGGCTAAATATGAGTCTTCTCTCTTACTTATAATACTAAATTCTTTTTACAATTAAGAAAGTTGATTTTAACAAAAAAACATCACAAAAATCAAAAGTTGTAGAAATAGACTCCATATGCTTAATGGAATTGAGAAGACTAACAATTTCATGCTTAGCTTTTTGAAAAATCAATAAAAAATTATATAAGTTGATAAAACATGGAACTTTAGCATATTCTTTATATTGGACATTAAAATTTGAAGCTCACTTATGAATGATCAATGTTGCATGCTTATGTATAAAAGACCCTATACCTAGGGCACATTACATCATCGAATATTGCTTAACTCAACAAGCAAAAAAATGAGAATAATACCAAGCATGAAGAACTTGGATATTATGTTTTTTCATTATATTATTTAACTATGAAACAAAACTTTGATTATGATGCAAGTAACATAGAATTTGAATAAAAACATATTATGATGAAAGATCAATAACCAATGACTCATTTACATTATCAAGAAGAATAAAATTGAGTGTCTTACTTGCATCAACATCACTAGAAGAAGGTATCATAACTTTTTTCTTACAAGCTTGTAAATTTGCATGTTGAAAATCAATAAAAATTTTTACATTGATAAAAGAAGTAGAAATTTCAATATTGATTATAAAAGATGGGAGTAATATACAATCCCCTAGCGGAGAATTCTAAAGAAATCACATCTGTAGGAAAAAATTCAAAGTAAGAAAAATTAGATATGCTAAAAATATCAAATTCATAGGAAAAATATCAAATCTACTAAAAAAATTAGATTTACTAGAGAAATATAACATCTATTAAAAAACATAATATTCACTAAAAAAATTAGATTCACTCACCCTAATCTAGTATATGTACTTTTGATATATAGTCATATAGAATATCCAATGTAAATGACATTATCACTACTTGTATAAGTAATGGATAACTTAAGTAGTTAGTTCATTATCTTATTAGGTAATAGATTGCTAGTTTGAGTTACACTTAAGGTATTGTTATATTTTTCTATAATTCTTTAAAAGTGTTACATTGGCTATATGTCTTAGAATGTACTTATTGTCATTCTTTAGGATTTTGATAGTCTATTTGTTTATTTTAATTTTCTAATTTGTTCTTTTAGGAAGGTGTGTTAGAACTTGAAACATTTTTTATAACAATATTTACCCCTAAGATATACAGTTAAAATAAAACTTTATAACTTAGTGTTATCCACCAAAATCAAACTCATAACTTGAAGTTTCCAAATTAAAATTCTTACCACTAGACTAATCTCATGTCCCAAAACTTAAACTTAAATAATCCATGATTAAAAACTTATTAATTGAGCCCATGACTACATAATGCTTACATCTTAAACCAAAAGTAATCAATGTAAACAATATAACTTAATTAGAAGTGCATGATAGAAACTGATTTACACATCGAGGTACTTAAGCAAAAAGTTCATAAAAATGAACCATAACCATAATTGAATCTTATGATTAAATCTCAAGAATGTAATATCCATAATTCAAAGAAAGAGAATGTTGGTAATGTTCATTAATACATCATCTCAATTATATCTTTCTTAAATGTAACCTAATCAAAGACTAAATCTAAAAATATAAAGAAAAGCTCCAAAGATCTAGTTCCATCACCAACAAGCCCCTAGCTTCTACCATCTCAATTTGCATCCACACATGTAGGAAGGATTAAAATTCTACTAGCAAAGTCAACCATCTTGGTGTAATTGGAATAGGTTATAGGATTGGGTACATGCTACACAAGAAACCCTCTCAAGATCTATGAGATACAAAGTCATAAGTATATCCAAGGATCATGATACCCACAGAATGTTAATAAATAGGTAAACTGAGAATATACTAGAATTGATCATTTGTAAGGAATTTTGGTTTACAAAGATCTTATGGATCTTGAAAGCTATTAGAGACTCTCCTCAAGGACTAGTTGATTAATCTCACTTGATCTTAGATGAATCAATCCTAGAAACAAACATATATAGATTACCTACCCTTTAGTCCTATATTAAGAAACCAACAACACAACATTCATAACTAAAATGAATATACATTGATTTGCTAAATAAATTCCACATAATGCTTGCCCAATGTTAAAATTATAGTATAATCATAGATTATATGGGCCATGTAAAGAAGCCAACTCGACCCTCCATAATATCTATCCATTGATGCATATATGTATAGTAGCCCAAGATACTATCATAGGCAACATGAATCAAATTCTAAAAGCCATCCTAGACACCCCACAATGTCCACCCATTGTACTCATTGAAGAGATTAAAACATCAAGATATGCATGTTACAAGGTACTAGAAGTCCAAAATAACTCAAAGAATGTAAGAATGATAGACAATGGAGAAGAACCCACAATCACGAGTCAACCACAAGATGATCACAACTTGTGGTGTACCAATAAAAGATGATCATAACTCATGGTCTAGTTGTGATGAAGACCACGAATTAACCATGGCCCATGGTACTCTAGTGTTGTGCATTTTTGCCCTACTATGATCCATGGTACAATCGTGATGAATACAATAATCTAACCTTGAGTTGTGGTCTCTATTGGTTCCTACACCTCAAGTTGTGATGACGAATGATGAAGTATAAGTCAACTGGTTACATTGATGGGTATGCATCGATGTAGCCTCATTGTTGATGTAGATGTATTAATGTAGAGTAAAGTCAGGCCTATATAAATGCATGTGCCCACTACATATATGACATGTTAAGTTAGTAATATAGTAGAGCTCTTGTCGTTTGCTTTCTCAGGAGTTAGAATATTTTTTGAGTGCTCACAGTATGAACTAAAGTAATTGTACAGATCTTTATTCGAGCATCATGTACTTGAACACATTAATATGACTGGTAATAAAGACAAGATTCTTGACATTCATTGTAGCGCTTAGAATAGATTAATGTTTCTTACTTGCACTTTGTTTTTAATGCAATTTATATTTTTATCTTAATTAATTAATACATTTAATAATAAACACGTAAGTATGAACACCTTTGAGCATACCGTTTAACATTTGGTGATCCTAATAGTGGCCATTTGGTACACCTAGAAATTGTCACTTTGTAACCTAGTAGTGTTAGAACAAGTTTAGGATGTGTATGGTAAGTGGGCCTATATACCTATGTTAGGATAGTTACCCTTGGAACTATTAGATAGCTAGAGTAGTTAATTATCAAAAATTTATCTTTTCATCAACACTTAGGCTAAAAACATATAAATATATAAATATAAGTAAATATAATATGCCTTAACTCACACTTAACCATACAGAAGAGCCTACACAAGTGAGAGTTGAGAAGATAATGATCATGCATTTTCTTAAGTCAAAATCTTTACCTATAGGCACACTTAGGAGATAAGTCCACAAAATTCAATTGGATCGCTAGTGCACACTTGTGATTTGTATGGTTGGGCATAGGGACTACTTGCTACTCATCCTTGGTGCAATTTTTGGGGATTTAGTTTAGCTAAGTGCACTAAGTAGGAAAAGATAGTGAAATCATACAAAGATGTTGTAGGGATCATTCAACGATAAATCATTAAGGACATAAGAGTAAGCATACTATTTTTAGTAAAAACTAACATGGCTTCTTCTTGTAGGGATGAGTCTCCATCATTTATAGGTGAAACCAATCAAAGACAGGAGGTCCAAAAAATGCCCCAACAACTTTGTGTTATTTACATCCATTTGGATCCTTACACTTAAGGATTTTCTCCTCATCACTATGTGTTATGACAAGAACCTCAATAGAGAGTCTTTGGTTATGTCACTTGCCTCTAAGTCAAGGGTTTTGACTAGGTTTTCAAGCCATTATAGATGTTTCTCTATTGAGGCTACGTGGTCAACAAGATTCTCTGGCCTAAGATCTAGGCAATCAAAGTTGATACATCATTCAACATCATTGTGAGGTCCATGTAGACACAAAGGTAAATTGATTTGCTCCCAGGTACTCATACTTTGATCTCGCATGTCAACCAAAAGCATATTAAGTGGCACTTGGGTAAAAGTAAATAAACAATGCTAAAATGCTATAAAATTATGCAAACACATGTTATTCTAATGCAAACAAGTTCATCTAAGGCTATAAATAGGATGAGGACAACAAATCATAATAGCGGCCAAATAAAGGTCAAGTAAGGGGAAGTATGAGAAATAAGGCTACAAATGGTCAACAAAGGTTATGATTTTGCTTGTTTAAGGCCATAGTGGGCCATGATGCCAGTTTAAGGCCATAATGGGCCATGATGCTAGTTTAAGGCCATAGTGGGCCATGGTCACATGGTGTCAAATGGTGGTTAGGGAAGGTCAAACTCCAGTATTTGATATTAATAAAAGGGTAAGAAAAGACAAATAAAGCTCTAATAATTAAAATAAAGAGAATATAAGGCTATGTATAGGTCACAATAGGGTCAACAAGGTTGACAATATGACACCAAGCTAAAACAAGTCAAAGCATCATGTAATAAGGCAAAAATCAAGTAAAACAGGCTACATATAGTGAAAATTGGTCAATATAAACCAAAAGGGTTAGATTTTTCTAGTTTTAGGCCTTAGTGAGTGATGAGTGGTGAGGTACCCCTATACTCAACCATACGAATACAAGCGTTACATGTGCGATCCGGTCGAACTTCGCAGATAGACTAGTTATGGCATGTAGACAGTTAGCCTTAGGTTGCAGTTCGCTATGTTCCCACCTAGACTAGTATTATCTTTATCATGTATGGTTTAGTCTAGAGTGAGGTGTATGATGTGGTTTCTAATCTAACGCTACTCCTAAAGGTAATGGAAAGTAATATTCACTAATCTAGGAGATAGAGGGTGAGAGAGTCTAAACTAGCCTAAGTGTGATAAGCATCCGTTCCTTGATTATCTGTA
>MNCI01026483.1:41401-58980 GCA_015680685.1 Gnetum montanum
GCAAGTCCCCTTGATGTCACACCCTAATCATTCCCTCTTGGTCCATCCTTCTTCATTCCAAGTACAATGAACAAAAAATTAATTTTTAAGTTTTTAAGAATGTCAAGAATATCACTATACCCTCGAACAAAACCTCTTATTTATAGAGTGGATGCGTGGGTCTAATGGGCTCACTGTCCAAATAATTGAGCACTCAAGACTCGATAACATAGAACACACCTCAACCAATGAGCTACATGAGTGTTTTATTCATGGATGAGATTACTTACAAAAACTTAAAAAGATAAAAAGACAAAATGATAAAATAAGAAATTGAAAACTAAAAAACTGGAAAACAAAAAGTTGTAAAATTAAAGAAAATAAAAAGTGGTTATTAATCCTGCTTGTTACTAGAATGGGGGATATCCCCCATAACTAAATGGTTGAGGATGGCAAGGATTAATAAATGGAAGATAAGGATCCTTATATGTTGGAAATATTGGGACTTGGTCATACTTACCCCATTGGGGTTCACACACTTGATTGTAGTAAGCATAGTGGGGCAATTTATACGATGTAGTTCCTGGATAACGAGTTGACCCACTATGATATTTAGGACCATTAGATGGTATGCAAGGATTGGAATGTTGCCTTTCATGACTATGTTCATTGGGCTGTATGGTTGTTGGAGTGTTAGTTGGTGGCCCTGATGAAGTAACATGAGGCGTTGGGTTCGAAGATGAGGGTGCACCACAGTGTTGGACTTGTGTTGAGTCAGAGGATGCAGTGGCCTTGGAATTGTGTTGTCCCTTCTTAGGGTCATTTCTAAAGAAAGGACGCTTTGGATGTTGAGGAGGTTTCTTATTGCTATTGGAAATAGTAGCACAAGTAGCGTTTGTGGGTTGTTGTTGTGGTGCAGACACCCTAGGAATAGTTGGTGGCAATGTAGAAGGAGGGAAAGGATGAGAATGTTGAAAATTAGGAGGAGCGTATGGTACACAAGGTGGTGTTTGTGTTGAGGACATGGGCTGATAGTATTGAGGAGAATGGTAAGGTGGTGGGATAGAGTATATTGACCCAGTTGGGAAAACAGGATGTTGAACTTAATAAGCAATTGCATTCGGATGATATGAAGGGTGTCTCCAGTTTAGGGGTGGTTTCTCCCATGACTAGGATTGTTGCCATTGTGATCAAACACAGTACCTCTATACGAACTCTAGATGTAATGTGTTTCCCCAATGCTCATATAAATATAACAAGATTGGGCACTAGCCCTTGGGGTGATCATACAGGCAAATGTTGCATTCATATGTATGATTAGTAGTTGAGCACTTATTCCCTTCATCCCTTCTTCCCGATTGTCTAATGATACTTTGTCCTGCTTCTTGGGTTGTCAAAACTCTATCTCCAATAATATCGATACATTCTCCATACTTTTTATATGTCCATTCCAACATCTTATTAATCTTTGCCTCAACTTCCTCTAATTATTGTTGTACTAGCAAAGATGGTTCTTTCTCCTTGTGATAGGTTGATTTCTCCTTTTTATGATCATGGACCTTTGTCGAGTTGAGATTTTGGTCTTGTTGATGTTTTTCAACACTCTCCCATCTAGCCATTTCTCCTTCTTCTTTTGCTACCCGCTTAATGAGCTCTTGGACTTGATGGGTTCATAGTTGGTATAGTTGACCTTGGGCATACACCCCTAGGGTCTCTCTTGTTTCATTACGTAGCCCATCAATGATATGGTACATTAGCCTTTCCTCATAGAACTCATGGCCTGGACAATTGTTTAATAGTGCATAATATCTTTCTAAGGCCATGTCCAAGGGTTCATGTTGTGCTTGTTTCCACTCTTGGATTTGTTTCCTCAAGGCTGACACTCTTGTGTAGGTTTGATATCTTTCGTTGAATAACTCTACCATTGTTGACCAACATCATATTGAATTTGGTTTTAATGATCTATACCATACTTTTTCTTGGCCAACAAGTGTCATAGGAAAGAGCTTAAGTTTTTTCCAACCATTATCAATGTTGTTCCATGTGCAAGCATCGTAGAAGGCTTGTAAATGTTGATGCAGATCTAAGTCATAGCCTCCTGAAAAAGTAGGAAAGTTTTTAAAATTGAGCCTAGGTAGAAGGCTCTCTTTACGATGCCTACGGGAGATTCGAACAACCTCTTGTATTTGCGTTAAGCTTGTAGTGGCCAGTAGGGGTTCATCATCATCTTGTAAGTTTTGCTTTCGTGCGTTGGGATGACGTTGCTTTCGTTGATGTTTATAAGAAACCCCCACCTTGGGTTGTGTACTCCAATCTTCATTGTCATATAATTCGTTGGTTCTCCAATGAAATTCCTTACTAAGTGTGGCATTATTGTAATCTTGTAGGAGAGGCATTGTTGTGAAGTTGTGTGTGAATTTATATGTGACTTTTTTATAATTATTGCTTGCTAAAAGATGTATCGTTAATTTCTATACAACAACCTTGTATGATATAACTAATCTAGATAACTAGCACCGTCCCCGGCAATGGCACCAATGATGAGTGACGAGGTACCCCTACACTCAACCATACGAATACGAGTGTTACATGTGTGATCTGGTCGAACTCCGTAGATGGACTAGTAGTGGCATCTAGATAGTTAGCCTTAGGTCGCAATTTGCTGTCTTCCCACCTGGACTAGTATTATCTTTGTCACGTATGGTTTAGTCCAGAGTGAGGTGTATGATGTGGTTTCTAATCTAACGCTACTCTTGAAGGCAATGGAAAGTAATATTCATTAATCTAGGAGATAGGGGATGAGAGAGTCTAAACTAGCCTAAGTGCGATGAGCATCTATTCCTTGATTATCCGTACACATCTTGGACTTCGTGCACGACTACTACTAGGATTACCAAGCATAGATCCTAGGTACGCTACTGGGTTACTAAGTAGTCACACTTAAATGCTCGTAATCAAGTCGTACTCATTCTGCGTTTAACATGAGTTCAGGGTGAGAGATATTAACTAGGAAAGCAGTAAATAAAAATTAATTAAATAATTAAGCTAAGTGAATGCTACAAGGATGAAGTAATCTCAATCTTTATTTCCAGTCATGTGTGTGTCCAAGTACGTCACACTCGAATAAGGATGCTGTACAATTACAATCATCACACTACGGGCATACACGGAGAGAAAAAGGGTTGAGAGAGAGAAAATGAAAACTAAAATCAAAATTAACTCTAAAGACTGACTCCCTAAACTCATCTATCTACCTCTTATTTATAGATGAGGAGATAGGCCGCGATATCACATATTTGATATCGCAGCTGGGCATGCGATATCGCGTACGCGATATCGCAATCGCGTACGCGATATCGCAATTGCCTAATGACGACTCATCAGTGAGCTATGATTTAAGGCTACAAGGCTATTAGGTAAGTTTGGCAATTGATCAGGGCTATTTTGGGCTATTTGGACCTAAAAATCAAGAGTTTTAAGACTTCCATGTTGGACCCCTTTTGTTTCCACATTGGCCAGTGTGGAAGAAGGGAACCTCAGCATGGAAACTAAGGAAAGTAGGTTTTGGAGCATTTGGAGGTCCAAAAATGAGGTCTCAAGGTCTCCCCAAGGTAATGCAGGGCCATATCTATCAAAATTGGGCACTTTGGAGGTCTATAAAGGTTAAAAAGCATGTTTTGTAGCCTTCCCCACTTGTTTCCACACTGGCCAAAGTGGAAGAGAGGAGGTTCATCATGGAGAATTAAAATCCAAGCAAAAACAGGTCAAGCATGGTCAAACAGGTAGCAGGAACCCAAATTTGGAGGTTATGCATCTTCTAGCTTCATTTTGAGGCAACTTGAGTTGGTTTTGGGTGTTAAATCATGTTGAAATGGCTTCCCCCCCCCTTCTTTCATGTTACGCACAGTATCCCTAGTGTGGAAAGAGGGGGGAACACTTGTTTTGCCGATTCAAGGTGGTCTAGGAGTACATTAACTAGGTTCCTAAGCTCATAAGATTGTAGATCATGATTATGCATGTTTTTGGCTAATTTTTTGCATCTTTGGAGGTCATTCAAGGGTATCTAAGATCTTCCTCCTTATTTCCACTATGGGAGAGTTGCTCTAGTGTGGAAGATTGTGGTGAATGAGTTTTGGAGGTAAATATAAGGTCAAATGAGAAAAATCTTAAGGCCATGAGGTCCTCAACTTCTCCAACGTAGATCTTTGGCTTCTGGGAGTGTCATCTTGCCACAAAAGGTGGAAAAGTAGCTTTCCCTCTATTTCCATGCTACCCATTATGGAAGGGGCCTTCTCCATCATGGATGGAACAAGAATCCCAGATCTAGGCTAGTTTAGATCACAATCGACTATGCATGTTAGCTTCTAAAGTTACTAGGACTAAGGGTTAGGGTTCCATGTCAAAATTTGGTAGTTTTGAGTACTCCCAAGTGTTTTTTTAGGCTTCCCCCATTTTTCCATACTGGGGCTAGGGGGCACACTATGGAAGACTAGGGGGAACCACGTATTGGCCATTTATGATTAATTTTTTGAGGTTTGAAGACTCTAGAGAGTGCTAACAAGGTTCTAAGGTGCATGCAAGGTAATTTGATGTCCTTTTGGGCCTTAAATGTGTTCCCTCTTTAGTTTCTATGTTGGGAAGCATGGAGGAAAGGATCTCGAGCATGAAAGAACCATAAATCTCAGATTTGGACCAATTTTGACCTCAATTGATTGTGCATGTGTGCCTCTAGGGTTGCTGGGGTTGAGCACTAGGGTTTGAGGTCAAAATTGGTCAGTTTGGAGGTTTTCTAGATGGTTTTGGAGTTTTCCCTTATTTTCCATGCTAGGGATAGTATGCTTAGCATGGAAGATTGGGTGGAGTAGCTTTTTGGCTATCTGTGATCACTTTTGCAGCGTTTAAGGGCTCTAGAAGTTGTGAAACTAGTCTTAGGACTCATGTAAGGCTGCAAGTTATTTGCTTGAGGTGTTTAAAGGCCATTTTAGAGTTTCCCCAAAGTTTCCCCCTTTCTTCCATGCTAGCCAGCATGGAAGAGGGAGTTCTTAGTGTGGAGGAACTGAGGGATCTTGCTTTTTAACGTTTTTGGCCATGCATATGGGTCTCTAAGGTTGCTAGTGTTGACTACTAATACTTGATGTCAAAATTTGGTCATTTAGAGGGTTGTTAAGTGGTTTTTGGTGTTTCCCCTCTTTTTCCATGCTAGGGCTCTCATGCTCAGCATGGAAGATTGGGGGGAGGGGAGGGGGGTTGGGAGAGAAGTGTTTTTGGCTACTTATGATCAGTCTTGGAGAGTTTGAGGGTCTTAAGATATGCAAACAGGGTTCTAGGACACACATTGGGCTTTCTAGTTTTCATTTAAGATCTTTGGAGGCTATTTTAGAGTCCCCCCCAAAGTCCCCCCCTTTCTTCCATGCTAGCTAGCATGGAAGAGGTGGCTCCTAATGTGGAGGAACCAAGGGACTTTATTTTTTTTACTAATTTTCAGCAATTTTAACTATGCATGCATGTCCACAAGGTTGCTGGTGTTGGCTATCGATGCCTAGCATTGAGATCTAGTCATTTTGAGGGCTATGAGAGGGTTTTTAGGTTTTTCCCCTCTATCCACACTAGGGTTAGGATGCTTAGCATTGATGGAATCCTCCTCAATATGGAGAACCCAAGGGGGAAAATTTTAGTCAATTTAGGTAGCTTTTAGAAGTCAAACTACATGCAAACTTAAATAGTTTTAGCTTTCCCCTTTCCATCCATGTTGAAATTGGAATGCACAGCATGGAGGAGGACCTCCTCGCATGGAAGAACCTTAGGGGATTGATTTTTGGCATTTTAATGGCATTCAGAATAATTGTGAAGGTTTTGGTATTAATCTAAGATAATCTGTTATTGTTTTCCATTTTTTGGAATCCCCCACTAATCTTCCTAGCTCCATGCTCCTAGTTTCCATGCTAGGCAACATGGAAAAGATCTTCCCTAGTTTGGAAGAATCAAAAAAGTCAAATCTATGTCAATTCGACACCCAATTGACCATGTAGTCTTCCCCTTTTCTTCCACATTGAGCATGATGGCCCTAGCATGGATGAGAGGGATGGAAATTTTGTGTCATTTTGACTACTTTTTGGATCTTTGGAAGCTCTAGATGGTTTTGGAAGGGTCTAGGAGTCACCAACCTTTGAGAAACGACTACTAGGTAGTCAATTTAGGTCATTCTTGGCTTCATCCCATCCATCCATGCTAGGGATGAGATGCTCAATGTGGATGAAGCTTTCCCCAACTTGGAAACACCAAATCCCAATGTTTCAACCAATTTCAACTAGGTTTGTTGAGGTTTTGGGGCTGCCAAGTGTGCTTGGAGGGGCTCTAGGTCATGTGGGTGCACTTTAAGTGTCAAACATGGGCTACATGGGTGTTGGGAGGTAAGAATGGATGTTACCCCTCTTCCTTCACACTAAGCACTATTGCCTTAGTGTGGAAACCCATGTTGTCCAAATTTGTCAAAGTCCAACCTCCTTTTGGTAGCTCGGGTTTGAAAAGGCAGGTTGTAGCTACCAAAAATGATTTTGTGAAATGGAAGACATGTATATATGCTAGGCATGATATCCCTAACATAAATGCATGAGAGTTAAGGTTGAAATATTATTCTAAGTGTCAAAAGTCACCAGAACTTAGCATTGATGCAATTTTATGGCCAAAAGGGAAGGCACATGGTAAGGACCACAACCCAAAAATTTTAAATTTTAAATTTTGAGCTTAACTCATAGCAATCTTAGTGTGGAAGAGAATTTTCTCCCCTTGCACTTTAGTGCACTTGGAGTTATGGTGCACTAAATGGGCAACTGGGATTTAGAGGTGGGTGTTTAGGTCTAGATGTGTTTATAATTCCAAATTTCATTAGCTTTGATCACAATTGCCATTGCGCACAAACAACACATTTGTGGAGAGATCCAGAAGAGATTTTTATAGTAGAAAACATCAATCCTTAGCATGGAAGCCTCTAATCTTTCTTGCAGCCAACATTGAACCTTCATCTTTCACAGATTCAAACCATTCCTAACATTGAGCCTAACATGGCACCAAAGCAACTTGGGGAAAAGAGCCAAAATACAAGGATTCAAAAGGTATATTAGGATGCAAGAAATGTTTTAGGGCTACTAAGACCCATCTCCATTTAGGCTTCCTCCATTGCTACTGCAAGGTAGGTAGTTCTACTCATTTTCTGCTTTTGTTTCTAGCTATTTTTCCTATTTTTCTTACCATGTGTGGGGCTTTTTTTCTTAGTTCTATGCTAACAGAGGGGGTAAAATGAAATTCTAACAAAATCCCACATCTCATTGTTACCATTTCTACACAAATCTATGGTCATTTTGTTGTTTTGGCTTTAGTAGAGTTGATTTTTGAATTAAGCTTGCTATTTTCATGCTTTTGCCCCAAAATTTGTGGGTAGGGCTATTTTTGTTAGATCTAGGCCTTAAAGTTCATTAAAATTTAATTCTAAGGAGATCCTACCCCCTTATTTTGGTGTTTTTTCTAATGGATATGAATCATTTTAGCTATTTTGGCTATTTTTCTATGGTTATGTTAACTTGGGTGTTAGCTTTTTAGTGATTTTTTAATGAAAAAGTAAGTAATGTTGTGTATTTTTTATTAAAAAAATGACCACATATTTTCAAATTTTAATGTTATGGGCTTGTATCCCTAAGTTTAATATTTCAAATGGCTATTTTTTCATTTAATTTGGATTAATAACTATGGAGTTATGGCTATTTTCCTAAGGTCATGCAGTCAGGTTTTTCATGCTGTTTTCAAAATTTCATGTAAGTTCATGAATTTAATCTAAGAAAACAATAGGGGTTTGGCTATTTTTTAGTTACAGCTGGGTAGATCTTGGCTTTGGCTTTCCAACAGAGGTAGAATCACTCTAATTGAACTTGAAACAAATTTTTTATAAATTTTTCATTAGACCTATGTCAAAAATGGGGTTTGTGTTATTATTAGATTTTTATCCAAATTGGTGAATTTTTTTTTTTGAATAAACGCCAAGGTTTTGAATTTTTATTAAGCATGGGTATTTAGGGATCAATTCAAGCTTTCAAGAAATGGTAGAATTATTTTGTTTGAAGCTCAAATGAATTTTTGGCAAATATTTTACCAACCCTACATGAAAGGGGGTTAATGGCAATGGGTACGATTTTTGCTAGATTTGTCTATGTCTCATGTACAAATAGTTATTTATCTCTAGTTGTAATAGTCATGGTTTCAAAGTTTGTGATTTTGGGATTCCTTCCATGGTGGAATCACTAAAATCAAAGCTTACATGAATTTTTAGCGATATTTTGGTTACGACTGTGTGAACAAGGCAAGATTCTAGTTGTAGCACTTTACTCCTTTGGAGATGATATGTGTAAAGACTTTTCTTGTCAACTCCCATGTTTTGGGGATTTTTAAATATTTAAGATTTATGTTTTAAATTTGTAAAGGATTTTAGTATTTTTAGCAAGCTCTTTACTATGGTGATGTGCTTTTTTTCTAAGTTTTAATGATTTTTTCTAAGTTTAGGCATGGTTTAGACTAAAGCTTAATTTTGGGCTATAAAGGTTTGGCTATAAAGGAAAAGATTATGAAAACTAGTAACAATTATTTTTTGAAAAATTTCTTACGCCAATTTAGATAAACACCTTAGAGTTTTTTATGGATGTTAATTTCACCTTCGACTAGGATTTTTTTTCCAAACTTGTTAAGAAATTCTAATTAGTAATAATGCTTTTTCTTTGCTTCATGTAGGGTCTACTTGAAGCCCATCCTCATCATTATGGATTTGGTGGGCATTCTATGCTATATTGGCCATCTCAAGACCAATACTCCACTTCTTGACATGCCTTTGGGGAAGGCTTCACTATGGTTTTGGCCTGGGGCAAGGGAATTTCTTGCCTACATTCTACAAAACTTTAGCATGATGCTATGGTCACACTTGTCTGTGGATGTGGCTGGGGCCATAGTGCAAACCCTATTGCCTCAGGTATCTACCTTGATTATCAAGTTCATTTCTGACAATCCACCTCCTAAGACATCAGGGGGATTAGCAAATGAGATAAGCCCACGTTACCTTACAAAGATTTGGATGATGCTAGAGTATAGCCAGTACAATGCTAACAATACTTTGATGGTGGCACATAGAGCCACACATTGTTCTAGAACTTGCCTAAAACCATGTATCATCTACTAGGGTAAGCATAGTTATTATAGTATTTTTATGGCTTTATTAGCTACTTTTTCTAACTTCGTTGATTTTATGAACTTCTTGTAGGTATTAAGTTAATGAACAAGGCTTGATCATTAATGATCAAACCTTAGCAGTGGCTTAAATTATCATAGATGAATTCACCAAGGGTCCCCAAATTAGAATTGGTGTGTATCAATAGTTAAAAGGGGACTTTGATGCATACACTACAAGGTTCAACCTTGTATACAAGAAATGTAAGGATGATGGCATGATACACAACTGGTGGATAGATTCCACTAAATCCATGGATTAGACCCTTGCAACTGGGACCTTTGCTTAAACCACATCAAAGGAGAAGAGGAAAGGTAAACGTAAAGTCTATATTTTCTAATATTTTATGGTTATGAAAACTCTAAATGTTCTATTGCTTTGACTAGTTATTAAACTTGCTTATGTTGATGCTAAACTTTGGTTGTTGTCTTGTAGGACCTTCCACCTCTGTTGATGCCACCATACCACTTTTAAGAGCATGTCATCAGAATACCCTCATCCTAAAGTTTGGTGAGGTGATACCAACATAAGAGTGGCTAAGGGAAGGGGCACATGGGTACATTCAAGTAAACATCCAATGTATGGGTTTTCTTGATGTATTTATGGCACACATCCCTTCCATCCCTACTACAAAGATGCTTCATGTAATCAACTCCTTTAATGGAAAGGGTGATCATTTTAGCATCACCATTTGGGACATGAAGGTTAACATAGACATTCATGAGGGCCTCTTTTACAACTTGTTTAGTGCGCTTGCTGACAGGGCAAAGGTTCCCACTAGAATAGTGAAGGAATTGGGCCATTGTGAGGAAGTTTTGGAGTGGCTTGGTGCTTTGGCTATTGGACTACTTTGGAATAAGGTTCAATTGGGTGACTACTTTGGCTATTGGACTTCAAGAGGAGATCCTTAGACTCTATATGGATACCTCTACAATAATCCACATGTAGTTTGCATTTTTTGTGGGTTATTTGAAGAGGTTTACAAATTTTCTAGTGGTGTATAGGAATGGACAATGGATTCCCCAAGTTACTACCAACTTTCTAAGCCTTAGATAAAGCACATTTGTCCAATGGTGTAAGCCCAAAATCCACTAGAGGGGATGGATGATACACTGTCCATCACCACCAAGGATCTCGATGGTAGGTGGTGTGAGTCTTCTGAAAGCATAGATGAGAAGGAGCCTCTTACATTTCTAGTGAGCATCTTGGAGGCCAAACGACAACATAGGAAGGCTGAAGGGGTAGTTATAGAGAAACTCAAGAGGCCCATGGAGGAAGCACCATTGGCATCAAACCAACGCACCTCGAAGAAGCTTAAATTTTAGCTTAAGCCATTGTAGTAGGTAGTTATAGGTATGTTTTATCTATGTTTGTCTATTTTAAAATTTATGGCTATGTTATGATTTAATATGCTAATTGATTTTCTAGTTGCTATGATTGTAGACAAGCATTAGGTCCTAATAGCCCAAGCTGCTATAGAGGAAGAACAAAGATGTGTAGGAGAGGTACTCCTAAAGCAACCTAAAGATGTGAAGGGTTTGTTGATGTAGATATAAATGATCTAGATGACTTGTTTGGTGAGGTGGTGTTAGGTACATCCCCCATTTTCATCCCAGATGAGGAAGAGGAGGAGCCATGTATGCCCATGCTTTAATGCTTTCATTATATCTTATGGTTTTAGTTTTTGTTTTCATTCTAATCATTCAATGATAGTTATGCTTATAGTAGTTCCTAAGCCACCAGTGCAAGCCTCTATCCCTAAGTTTCATGAAAAACCATGGGTGGAGACCCTAGACAAGGTGAATTTCATGCATGTTATGGCTAAGGACATCATCAACTAGTTGCAATAGGTTGCACTTGAGATAGGTAAGGACTTCATTTTATGTGCCTTAGTTGCTTGGCTATGTTATAGGCTATGCTTCTGTTATGGCTATCTTAGGCTGTACATTATGTTTATGGTTGTGTTCCATGCTTGTGTAGTGCATTCTATGGAGTGGAACCCTAGTAGAGATATGGAGATTTACTCTTTGGTTAAGCTTTCCTTTGATGTATCTAGTGTACCCTTAAAGTTGTATGAGATTACTACTGATCTAGCAATGTCATATGCAAAAACTTCATGGAAACTAGAGAGGTCCAATGAATCCCTATGGGAGGAAGTTATGGCCTTAAGGGAGAAAACTCAATGATAGGAGGATATCATTAAAGATCTCCAAGACTGTAAGGTCTTTGTGGAAGCCCAAGTGGCTAACTTAGGATAATTGTAGACTAAGGAGATCACGTGGGATCACTATTAGCACACCATTCAGGACAAAGTAGTGACCTTATAGAAGATGGTGGAACAACAAATGTAGATGGACTGCATCTTCTAGAAGGTTGAGGATTGGAAAGATGACTATGCTTGGGTTCTAAAGTAGGGTAAGAAACCAAAGGTCCACAAGTGACAGTACAAGGAGGATCGTGTGGCCTACCTTAAGTGGCTTAGGAGAAGTTAGTTGAATGGTGCAAGAGAGAGCTATTCATCCAAGGGATCCAAGTGGAGAGTGCTTATTAACTTTTTCAGAGTACTCTCATAGTGGAGCAATCCCTTGCTCTTTAGATTACTACTACTATAGGTGAGATTTCTATGGATGCTATGGTTTAGGAGCCACCTACTTGGACTACGGTAGATAGGACTAGCATCCTTTCCAATGTTGATCTTGGGGATGTTGATTGGGTCAACATGATGAAGTACTTGATCCTCCATAATTTGGAGAAATGCTTTCCACATCTACCCTTGAAAGTTATGGAGCTAGAATCCCCATTGGTTTGATATATTCTATGTTTTACATTTTTAGTTTTTGTTTATGGTTTTCGCTATTAGTTACTAATTGGCTATGTGTTGTTGTACTTCAGGCCTTAAGAGACATTAGAGGCCCTAGTAGTGAGGGTGGGAATGATCCACCACTTCCTCCTCTAGATGTCCCTTAGTAGTCTCCATTAGCGTAGTCTAGCATGCTAGCTCTATATTTTTGTTTTATTGTTGATGGCTATTGTTAGCCAAGACTATGGTATAGATGATTATTATTTGATATTTTTGCCACATAATGTGGCCATGGCTATATATGTTATGGACACTTTAAATTTAAATTTAATATTTTGGTTTTATTTTTAGTTATATATATCTATAGCTGTAGCAAATGTTATAAATGTTGTGAACATTGTAAATGGCTGTTGATGAGTGGCGAGGTACCCCTAGACTCAACCATACGAATACGAGCATTTCAAACGCGATCCGGTCGAACTTCATAGACGGGCTAGTTGTGGTATCTAGATAGTTATTCTTAGGTCGTAGTTCGCTGTCTTCCCACCTGGACTAGTGTTAACTTTGTCATGTATGGTTTAGTCTAGAGTGAGGTGTATGATGTGTTCCTATACGAATGCTACTCCTGAAGATAAT
The DNA here is from genome assembly GCA_015680685.1 of Gnetum montanum. Taxonomy (NCBI): domain Eukaryota; kingdom Viridiplantae; phylum Streptophyta; class Gnetopsida; order Gnetales; family Gnetaceae; genus Gnetum; species Gnetum montanum. The sequence goes on from MNCI01026483.1 coordinate 54,082, forward strand.
GGAAAATAATATTAACTAAGCTAAGAGAGAGAGAGAGTGAGAGGGAATCTAAGCTAGCCTAAGTGCGATGAGTATCCATTCCTCAATCATCTGTACACATCTTGGACCTTGTGCACGACTACCACTGGGATTACCAAGCATAGATCCTAGGTACGCTACTGGGTTACCAAGTAGTCACACTTAAATGCTCGTGATTAAGTCATACTCATTCTGTGTTTAGCAGGAGTTTAGGGTAAGAAGATATTAACTAAGAAAGTAGTAAATAAAAATTGAATAATTAATTAGGCTAAGTGAATGCTACAATGATGAAGTAATCTCGATCTTTATTTTCAATCATGTGTGTGTCCAAGTACGTCACACTCGAATAAGGTTGCCATACAAGTACAATCATCACACTGAAGGCATACATTGGGAGAGAAGGGTTGAGAGATGTAAAAAGAAACTTTGATCTAATGACTCTAACTACTAACATAAAAACTGCCTATCGGATCTGTCTACCTCTTATTTATAGATGAGGAGACAGGCTGCGATATCGTTTACGTGATATCACATACGCGATATCATGGTCAACTAAAATGGCGACTCATCATACCCCCACGATTGATGAAAACTTGTCCTTGAGTTACAGTGAGAACAAGCTCCATTGATTACACAGTGGATAGGTATGGGATTATTGAATGGTAAGAATGGGTTCATGCCACAGTGTGGAATAAAAAAAAAATTGAGACACAACACAGAGGATGCGAAAGAAAATCCTATAGCTACAAAAATTAATGGAACTCATGTAGTTCTTGGTGGTGGTGGCTCCTCCATAGGTGCTTTTCCCTTGTCTTGTGCACTAGGTCTTGGGACTTGCTTGCATTGATGTATGGCATGGAGTTTCTCGTCTTTGGTCCAAGGATCTTGTGCTGTCGATGCTAATGTTCTAATGTTTGATGGAGTCGACACCTTCCATGGGCAGGGTAGTTGTAGAAACATTTGATTTACCTTGACATACCAAGCCACAAACACCCATTGTTTCTCCTCGTAGGCTCTAGCTTTGTCTCTATATTCTTGAAAATCTACAGACCATCAAGCCAAATCTGTTGCGACACCTTTTTGTTCCTAGTAGCTTGCTTTAACCACCTCAAGTTCAAAATTTGCAATCTCCAATTTTTGCAATATCTTTTTGCGTTCTGCAAATTTTTTTTTATATTTGATGTAGGTGATAGTTACCTGTTGTTCGAGCTTTGTTCTTAGGTGCCCTACTATTAACATGGCAAGGTTGGCATACCACAGGTTTGCCAACTCCATGTATTCTGTAAGATCTTGGATCTGCAGGTCCCAGTTCTTAACTTCTTCTTGGTGGGCAAAGACATATGTGTCCAATATGGCCCGCTAGTCAGTGTGTTGAGCACTGATGGTGTTGATGTGTGCCTTGGCCATATGGATCTTCTTCTCAATGATCTGTTTGTGCATTCCCACCTAGTCCCGCAAGTGTTCCTTTATCTTTTCATGTCGTTTAGCCTCATTTTGCCATGCGCTAATTTTGATAGCTGTCTTTTGGTGGATGGCGCGAACCTCATCCATTGAGAGGGTTTGATTTTCCCTAGCTAAATGGATCATTTCTTGGTTAACCTAGATGAATTGTTCTCGCAATTGATGAAAATGTTCTTCAAGAACATTTTTTTGCTTCTCCATAGAGGTCAGCCGAAGGTTGTCGACAACAAGCTGCTTGTTTTCCTCTTGTAAGGCCTTGAGTGCCTTGGTATGTGCATAATTTTGCGCCTGTGTTGCAGAGGCATCCCAAAAAACTCGCTCTTTTTCTTTTTCCACCTTCTTATTCTCCATTAGTAGTTTGGTTAGTTGCTCAGTTTTGAAACTGTCCAACTGGTTTATGGGAACAAATTGCAAAGGGTCCCGTTGTGCTACTTGTAGGGCCACGAGCTTTTCTTGCAATTTTTGCACCTCTACTTTAGCATGCTCAGCCCTCGCCTTTGTCAAGACTAGCTTCCACTTGGTGGAAATGAGGTCTGATTGAATTACTGTAACATCTTGAGGGATGTCAAACAAGAATGTCATTACTTATCCTATTTGTAGTAATCGATCAAGTACATTCTCATGTTCCATAGGAGTCATTGAGGTTCCAGCCAAAGTTTGAGTATCCCGTACTCCTATGAGATTTACTGGTGGCACAATAGGTACATTAAACAATTCTTTAATGTGGTTTGCGACCACTTCTGTGGCTCCTGCTGCATCCTGGTGTTGCATGACCACCATTGTGGCCCCTTCACCAGTTTCTAATTGTACATGGAAAGATGTAGCATTTCCTGAGATCTATTGTGACCAAGTACTTTCCCCTCCTCCTGTATGGATGTACACTTTACCCCTTGCATGATCTAAAGAAACTATGGGCTTTATGGCATCATTGATGACGAAGAATAAATTTGCATCATCACGACTTCCCTAACTGACTGTCTCAGCAATAGCCCTGAGATGGCTCATTGATGGTCTGTAGTCTTGCGGTGACAGTGGTTGATCTTGGCTTGTGCTAGGCCCTGCTTCTTGTTGTTGGCTAGGCCCCATACTTGGAAGTTGGCTGGGTCCTGGAAGTTGAGTTGCAGTTGGTCCTACCATATGTTCTTTTTCTTATTCTGGTCCGAGCATCTCACCAGTGATTTTCCTTGCAACTGGTGGCTTTAACAATTCAGCATATGAAGCATTTTGGGCTTTTTGGAGGACATTATTAGTGTATCCTCTGATACTAGCATGTTGGCACAACTTCCTGATAAGGCAAGGGAAGGGCAACGCCATCTTCCTTGTCTTTCGTTCTTCAAACCACCTCAGGATCTCTGTAAAGTATACATGAGGCAGGTTAACATTAATCTTTTTCATCAATACTACACATCCCCTTGCTGCATATGTCAAAATCCTTTTTAAGCCCTTCATGGGGAAGAGGTGATATGTTCCAATTTTGAAATAGATCCTCTCTTCTATCGTCAACTCTCCAAATGTCTTTTCTTTGCCATATGCCCTTTCCAACCAAACTTGTCATGCATGAGAGTCTAAATGGGTAGATAACTGAGCAACCTTTGGCCCTATATTTAGAAGGTTTAATAATTTTGAAATGGCTTGAATAGAGAAATCAACTGTCACACCACAAATTTTAACTATGGTGTCTTGTTCTCTGTTGTGCCAAAATTGGTACATTTCCCTTAGGTACTAGGCAATGCTTTCAAAGAGGATAGGCCATAAGGGAGGCACTTTGAGGTGGTCCTTAATAGCCTCAAGAGTAAACTCTATGAATGGTTTAAAATTTAATTCCATAATCACTGCAGTGAATGTGGGCCTTTCATGGATAGCCTGAACACACTCTTGGGGCAACGTGAGATGTTGTCCCTGTTTAGGCGCTGCAGTAGCTCCTCCTTCTACCTACCTTGATTATACAGTAGTAGGGTCTTCTTGGTGAATGCTAAATGATTATTCCTCCTACTCTGCATGTTGTCTGATAGGGACTTGTCCTTTGCCTCTCCTAGGTCATTTGCTTCCACCTTGAGCAGGACCTTCCTGCTGTCCACGTTTCAGGGCCATCTGCAATCACACGGGGCCAATCATTAGTAAGGTTGTTTCCAAAGTTAGGTTGTACCTTACTGCGTGCCTTAATTAATTTATTTTATCTTTGTGTGATGTTTTCTCAAAAGATTATAATAGTGAGTCCTTTTTACTTAGGTGGTTTCCAAATTTAGTTTCCCGGTGTACCTAAAGGGATGAAATTATTTTCGGCACAATTATCCTTAATGTCATAACTAATTACCCTTGATCATGTCCTTCTGGTGATGAAAAATTCCAAAAACATTATGCACTATTCGATGTGTGTCCCTCCCCCACAACTAAGCTGAACACTCCGGGTTCAAGTAGGTTCAGACAGATTGAAAATCGGAGCACCAGCGAGCGAGATATAGGTATAAAAGCAAGGGTCTCACAATCGCAAGTCGTAGGGAAAAATTCGAAAAAGTCCCCCACTTGAATAGTGGAAAATGATGGTAAGTGNGAATGTTGGAATTCGGAGGGATAGTAATAAGGGAAAGAATATCATGGAAAATACACTAAGGGTAATAAATGGTGTGTGTGAGCTGTGTTATGAGTGAAAATTACAAAAAATTACACAAGTGGATCTTCCCCAAAGCAGGTTCCAACCTATAATGCCCTTGTGTAACTACACTTAAAAGTGTCCGTGAATGTAATCCACACTGGTTCCACAAAACACACACATGTAAGTATCATTGGGATGAGGTAAGAATTCTACACTATACGAGACATAAACAAAAATTACATAAACAGCGAGATGAGACAGACAATAGAAGGGATTGTAGAGATGGGGGCATGAGGTAACTAACCCAAGGCACAATGAATCCTGTGTATAAAGCATGATTAATGTGTCATTAACCTATCGTTCCAAGATCAAAACCAAGTCCATTCCTCTAATCAGTGACACTGCATTGTCTCATCCCATGATGAATGATTATGAAAGTACCAGAACAACAAGGCGTATGATCACTTGGCATTTTGTTCAAGGGAAGAGTGATTTTTAGTTTGTGACACTTCCTTTGTTTGTTTTTTTTCTTTTTTTTTTGATTACTAAATCTAGAGAAGCTACCAACCTTTAGGCATGGGTGCATGTCTTTCCAGTGGGACACCCTAGGACAACATTAGATTTTTGAGTGCCCTTTTGATTACTCTTACTCCCATTTTTCGTTAGATCTACAAGGATCTTAGTACAACTACATTGCATGATAACTTTCACAGATGTCACCAAAGAGAATCCACAAGTCCCCTTGATGCCACACCCTAATCATTCCCTCTTGGTCCATCCTTCTTCATTTTGGGTACAATAAACACAAAATTAATTTTAAGTTTTAA
>MNCI01026483.1:59307-77376 GCA_015680685.1 Gnetum montanum
GACAAAAAGATAAAACAAGAAATTAAAAAATGAAAAACTGGTAAACAAAAAGTTGTAAAATTAAAGAAAATGAAAAATGTTTATTAATCTTGTTTGTTATTAAATTGGGGGATATCCCCCATAACTAAACGCTTGAGGATGGAAAGGATTAATAAATGAAAGATGAGGATGCTTGCATGTTGGAAGTATTCAAACTTGGTCATACTTACCCCATTGGGGTTTACACACCTGATTATAGTAAGCATAGTGGGGAAATTTATAAGATGTAGTTTCCAGATAATGAGTTGACCCACTATGATAATTGAGACCATAAGATAGTATGCAAGGATCAGGATGTTGCCCTCCATGGCTGTGTTCATTGGGCTGTATGGTTGTTGGAGTGTTAATTGGTGGCCCTGATGAAGTAACATGAGGCGTTGGGTTCGAAGAGAAGGGTGCACTAGAATGTTGGACTTGTGCTAAGTTGGAGAATGTAGTGGCCTTGGAATTGTGTTGTCCCTTCCTATGGTCATTTCTAAAGAAGGGACACCTTCGATGTTGTTGAGGTCTCTCACTATTGTTGGCAATAGTAGCACAAGTAACGTTCGTGGGTTGTTGCTATGGTGTAGACACCTTAGGAACAGTTGGTGGCAATGTAGAAGGAGGGAAAGGATGAGAATGTTGAAAATTAGGAGAAGTGTGAGGTGCACAAGGCAGTGGTTATGTTGAGGACATGGGCTGATAGTATTGAGGAGAATGGTAATGCAGTGAGATAGAGTATGTTGACCCAGTTGGGGAAACAGGATGATGAACTAGATAATCATTTGAATTCAGGTGATACGAAGGGTGTTTCTAGTTTAGGGGTGGCTTCTCCCATGATTGGGATTGTTGCCACTATGATCGAACACAATGTTTCTGTACGAACTTTGGGTGTAACGTGTTTCTCCAATGCTCATATAAATGTAACAAGATTGGGCATTAGCCCTTAGGATGATCGTATAGGCAAATGTTACATTCATATGTATGATTGGTAGTTGAGCTCTTATTTTCTTCATCCCTTCTTCCCAATTGTCTAATGATATTTTGTCTTGCTTCTCGGGTTGTCAAAACTCTATCTCCAATAATACCAGTATATTCTTCACACTTTTTATGCATTCATTCCAACATCTTATTGATCTTTGCCTCAACTTCCTCTAATGATTGTTGTACTGACAAAGATGGTTCTTTCCCCTTGTGATAGGTTGATTTCTCCTTTTTATGATCATGGACTTTTGTTAAGTTGAGATTTTGGTCCCGTTGATGTTTTTCAACACTCTCCCATATAGCCATTTCTCCTTCTTCTTTTGCTACTTGCTTAATAAGCTCTTGGAATTGATGGGTTCGTAGTTTGTTTAGTTGACCTTGGGCATACATCCCTAGGGTCTCTCTTGTTTCATCACAAAGCCCATCAATGATATGATACATTAGCCTTTCCTCAGAGAACTCATGGCCTAAACAGTTGTTTAACAGTGCATAATATCTTTCTAAGGCCATGTCCAAGGGTTCATGTTGTGCTTGTTTCCATTCTTGGATTTGTTTCCTCAAGGCCGACACTCTTGCATAGGTTTGATATCTTTTGTTAAAGAGTTCTACCATTGTTGGCCAACGTTGTATTGAATTTGGTTTTAACGATCTATACCATACTTTTGCTTGGCCGATGAGTGTCATAGGAAAGAGCTTGAGTTTTTGCCATCCATTACTAATGTTGTTCCTTGCACAGGTGTCGTAGAAGTGTTGTAAATGTTGTTGTGGATCTAAGTCATAGTCTTCTAAAAAATTGGAAAAGTTGCTTAGATCGAGCATGGGTAGCCAGCTCTCTTTACAATGCCTAGGAGAGATTCGACTAGCCTCTTGTATTTGCTTTAGGCTTGTAGTGGCCAGTAGGGGTTCATTGTCATCGGGTAAGTTATGCTTTCGTGCGTTGGGATGATGTTTCCTTCATTTATGTCTATAAGAAACCCCTACTTTAGGTTGCGTACTCCAATCTTCATTGTCATATAATTCGTTGGTTCTCCAATGAACTACCTCACTAGATGTGGCATTATTGTAGTCTTGTAGGAGAAACATGGTTGTGAGATTGTGTGTGAATTTATATGTGACTTTTCTTAATTATTTTCTCCTAAAAGATATATTATTAATTCCTATACAACGACCTTGTATCATATAGCTAATCTAGATAACTAGCATTGTCCCTGGAAACGGTGCCAATGATGAGTGGCAAGGTACCCTTACACTTAACCATACGAATACGAGCATTTCACATGTGATCCGATTGAACTCCGCAGACAGGCTAGTTGTGGTATCTAAACAGTTATTCTTAGGTCGTAGTTCGCTGTCTTCCCACCTGGACTAGTATTAACTTTGTCACATATGGTTTAGTCTAGAGTGAGGTGTATGATGTGTTCCTATACTAATGCTACTTCTGAAGATAATGGAAAATAATATTAACTAAGCTAAGAGAGAGAGAGAGAGCGAGAGGGAATCTAAGCTAGCCTAAGTGCGATGAGTGTCTGTTCCTCAATCATCCATACACATCTTGGACCTCATGCATGACTGTCACTAGGATTACTAAGCACAGATCCTAGGTCCGCTACTGGGTTACCAAGTAGTCACACTTAAATGCTCGTGATTAAGTCGTACTCATTCTGCGTTTAGTAGGAGTTTAGGGTAAGAAGATATTAACTAAGAAAGTAGTAAATAATAATTAAATAATTAATTAAGCTAAGTGAATGCTACAATGATGAAGTAATCTTGATCTTTATTTTCGGTCATGTGGGTGTCCAAGCACGTCACACTCGAATAAGGATGCCGTACAAGTATAATCAGCACACTACGGGCATACATTGGGAGAGAAGGGTTGAGAGATGTAAAAAGAAACTTTAATCTAAGGACTTTAACTGCTAACTTAAAAACTACATATCAGATCTGTCTACCTCTTATTTATAGATGAGGATAGAGGCTGCGATATCGCGTATGTGATATCGTGGTCAAATAAAATGGCAACTCATCAGCTGTGTTGAGGTTTTTGGCTATAAAATTAAGTGGCTAATAAATGTGATAATAGGCTAATAAAAAATATAACAAAATAGATGTTTTCTAGTCTTAGTCCATGGTAGGGCATAGGTTGTGTGAATTTTGCTAGTTTAGGGCCATGACGGGCCATGTTGCATTATGGTTACATTGCTAATTTTAGGCCATGGTGGACCATGTTGCCAGTTTAAAGTCTTAGTAGACTACGATGCTAGTTTAAGGCCATAGCAGGCCATGATGTGTGATTATCTTTTTTAGTTTAAGGCCATGATGGACCATGATGAAAAAGAAACTTATATTATTTTTTCAATTTTATGTTTTAAAGTTTTTTTAAGGCTTTTATCTTGTTTATAACATGAGTAATATCAAATAAATAAAAATGAAAATGAAAGTAGAAACTTAGGCTACATGCATAAAGAGTAAAACAAAGTGTATAAAAAGGTATAACAAATTAGGCTACATGGCTATCAGTAAATCTGATTATAAGGGCATGGAATGGTTAATGTGCACTTCACTTGTGCAGATTCTTCCTAATCTTTGAAAGATTAGGGAATGAGCAAGGTCTAGTCTGCACAAACTTATATTCACCATTACCTTCACTGATGATGTTAAAAGAAATTTTATTCCATAATGCATCTTGCTACTTATTGTTTTCATCGTTTAGTTGTTTCTCTCTTTTGGGTTGATGGAGTTCATGGCTGGGAGCTTCTTCTTGAAGCTCCACTTCAGACCCTTGCACTATGTTCACATTGTTGACAACTAGGGAAACAGTGTTATCACCATGGATGATGATTTCATATCCCTTATAAGGAAGATGAATTTCTTGATATATGGGTGAGGATACGATCTATAATTGAGCCAAGCACGGTCTTTTTAGGATGAGGTTGAACCCTAGTATTTCCTCCATCACTAAGAAATTAGAGGTTACAGGGAATTTCTCCCTTGCCACAAAATCCAAGGAAATAGACCCCTTGATGGCAACCCTAGATCCATTAAAAGACTTGAGGGCAGCTGTTGATGTAGGTTGTATCTGCTCAGTTAGGCCCAAGCATTCAACAATGGTGCCTGGGATGATGTTGGTTGCAGGTCCATCATCAACATGCACCCGATGCACTTTAAACTACCATACACGTATGATTATGAATAGAGGAACCCTATTTACTTCTCCATTTTGGGCATTAACTTTGATTTCACTATCATGCAATACTAGGGGTGTCAACTTCTTCTCCCTGGGTGATGTAGGTACCATCACTACATGGATGGGATCCTCATTAGTGGGGATGTCCTGACTAATGGGGATGGAAGTCAATATTTTAACTAACACCTCACAATGTGTGATGGAAGTTATGATTAGGTCATACAAGTTCAAAGTTATATTCTTTTACTTAAGGGATTGCTTGACTTAGTTTATTGTACTGAGGAAGTTTTTATTGTTGACCATGGGCTTGTCACCTCAGTTGTGCTTTGCTTTTTCCATGCGTCCCAAAATGTGAACTTCAGCTTTAGGTTGTGGTTGTTGGGGCTTTTCCTCATTCTTCTAGCTATGAATTTTTGTGTCTTCTTGGGGCTTTTTGGTTGAAATGGATTAAGTAGAGGAGGCCATGGGTATAGTTGATATGGGAGTGGGCTTTGGTGGGTTCACTTCTTTCCATGCCCCTATCTGTTTATCATCCTTGTTGCTTGGCTTTTGCTTATGCTTCTTCCTTTTCTTGGTTGAGGTTTTTTGGTTATCAGCAATTGGTTGTGAGGAGGAGGTAGTAGCATTAGCCGCCATAGAAGATTTTTGTGAAGTTGGTTGGTCTTCAACTGGTTGGGTTGTGTTAGGTTGGATCATCTTAATGACAAAATATTCCCTCGGAGGCACTCTTGATGGTACTCTTATGAGAAAGGGGGATCTTAAGTTAGTGGAAGTTGAAGAAGCCCTTTCATTGTAAGGGGTACTTGGATCACGAATGGTTCTCTTGAGGATCTCTAATCATCATCAATGTCTAATGTTGAAATAATGTAAGGGCTTTCATTAACATTCAATGGGTCATTATAGACATGCATTGACTAATTTTGTGGTTGGACTAGGTTGGAAGCATGTAAGTCTAGCTTTTCCCTATCTATCATCCTTTATAGGTTATCGTTCAACATGAGGCAGAAGTTTATATCATGACAAGGCAATTGGTGATAATGGTAGAAGCAGTCTAGTTTAAAGAACCTAGGCAACTGTGGGTCATCTTGCATTGCTCTAGTGGGGTCTTTGGCTATTTCACAAAGCCTATCATGCTTCTTTTAAAAAGATTCAAACATTTGTTTGTATTGAATATGGCGACTTTTCAAAAGTTGGTCTAACAACTTTGATGGTTTGAATGAAAATGTAGTGTATTCTGACCTATCCTTTCTTTTAAAATTGGGTTTGGTTGTTGATGTAGTGACCCTAGAGGTTAATGGTTGGTTATTGAGGTCATTAGTGGGGGCCTTGGATGGGTTTTTCCTTGGCCCATTATTTTTGGTCTTTATTTCTTTGGTCGCAGTTGCTACAGTTGTATTGTTTTGTTTGTTCTTCTCTTTGTCTCTTTGTGTATGTTGATTTTTATATGCTATGTAGGTTGGATTATGACTAGCCTCCACAACATTTTCTATATTCTTGGTTTGGGAAAATTCTTGGCTGAGGGACCATAGATCAAGGTAGTAGAGCTTAGACTTGATGAATTTGTTCACCACCTCCTTGAATATGACTAAAAGATGGTCCTCAATGATGGGTTTTGGTATTTCATTTAGTAGTTCATTCCACCATTGGATGAATTTCTGCATAGGTTCTAGGGATCCCTGCTTGGCCTTCATAAGTTGATCAAGGTAGGCTATCAAGTCCTCTAGAGAGGATATGGATTCTCTAGGTAGTGCATGGTACTAATTAAGTGCTTTCCCAGTCAAGGACATAAGGAAAATCCTTATGATAGTATGAGACCACAATGGTAATAGGAAGCACTTGGATCTAAAGGTTATAAGATGAGGATTGGGATCACCTTATCCATTATAATTACTAAATTAGGGAATAAGGACACTAGAAGAAAGTGTCAAGGGTGGGACCATAGGACTGATGGGATCATCTTAGTAGAAGTCCATAATCTTGATAGTTTGTAAAGTAGAGACCTTAAGCCTATTCAACTTCTTTGTTAGGTCTTAGATCATTTGGAAGGCTTGATCTAGATCCTGTGGTGGCCTTATTGGCTGTGGGTTTTGCACATATGGTTGTGGTACCTATTGTAAGGCCTATGGTCTCACTATGGGTTGTAGGAAGAAAGAAATAGGTTGTGTCATGATCGTAGCTTGTGGGCCAAACAAGGAATAGTGTGTTTGTGCCAGTACCCGAGGCATAAATGGGATAAAGGGGATGTGTGACCCATGAGTTTCTTGGGACCCCATGGTGAACCCTACATGGCTGATCCATGGGCTAACAATAGTAGCTACCACCATCATTAGTTGAACTGACCTAGGTTGGATAGCAAGAGACATGGAGAAGTGAAAACTAGTTGGTTGCAACACTAATTGTGCTTAGTGTGCAATGATGGTTGGCATAGGCTTGAACATGGTAGGGTATGGTGGGGATGAAGGTAGTGGGACATGTCCAAAGGAAGAGGAAAGAAGGTAAAGGTGGGCACCATGGCCTTGAGGATCCTTTATTGGAAAAGTTCCCCAAGGTTTTTAGGTTTAGACTCCACCTCGAATTCATCATCCTCCTTTGGTTGCCCCTTGGAGGTAGCCTTTCGATTATCCTCATCAACCTTAATGAGAATGGCTAAGACACTAGTATAGATGTCATTGAGGGATATTTGGTTGTAGGGGGAGGGAATATACTCCTTTCCATCACAATGGATGAGCTCAAATTCCCTCTTGGCCTCTTCTTCTACTCATGGGATTAGCATGCTAGCCTAGATCTTAGTGCAAATGAAGTTATAATGTTCTTAATTTATCACTGTGAAACTAGGGCTTTGTCCCCTAAGTCTAAGATATGCCTACATTCCACTTTAGTAGGGTCTTTGGGGTCATAAACCCTCATTTGTTGTTAATCTAACCCATTGTCAGTGTAGTTATAAGGCAACTTGGTTGATTGTTCGAGAGACATGGCTATATTGTTGAAAATGGCTTAAGGCACATTATAAAAGGCTAAAATAGAGGTAAATTCCAACAAGTAGAATTCAAAAATGGCCAAAGGAAGAAAAAATGATTGAAGATGGAGCAAGTTCTATAATTAGTAAGTGGGGGGTAATAGGGGTTTACCCGTTTACCAAAATAGAAAGTTGGGAAAGTTGGTGTTAAGCCTCACCCACGTTGACTTTCCGACTACCTCTATGATGGGTATGGCAAGGGGGAAAAGAAGGGGCTAATTACAAATTTCAAGATGATAGGAAATGTTGGCAATGATGGTCATAGTATTGGACATAGAAATTGGGTGGAGGTGTTCTTTTAGTACTAGGAAAACTATTGCAACCAAAAAAATTGATTGCTAGAAAATTGATGGATCTAATGCAATAGCCTTAACCTTGAATCCCTAGGGCCTCCAGAAAATGGGATTTAGGGTGCCCTAGATAGTTTGACAAATTACCCAGGGACTTATGAAATGCAAAATTACATATCTATAGAATGAAAAAAAAAATGTAGATTGCACAAAAAAAATGAAACTTTAAAACTTTATTAAAACAATAAAAGAGGAGTTCCAAAAATGTGTATAATAAATGCCCATGAGAGAGTAAAGGAGGGTTCATTAAGGTAAGAGTTCAAGGCCCTTTGAAGCTGATGTGATTTACTCCACGATTCAGATACCAAGCCACTCTTGATGCATTCAAATCTTCTTTATTACAAACTATAGACTTGCAATTTGGTTTATTGCTTGGGGTGAGAGAAGTGAAAAAATTTGGCTACTAAATTGCTCCACACTGGGGGTTGCGAGTCCCAAAAATGCAGCATTGACACCAAAAGTTCACAAGTCTCAAAGTTATAATGCTTCCACGCTAGGGTTTAAGAGGATGCAAACATGGGAGATTGCACAAGCTTTCAAGTGCTTGAAAATGCCCAAGTGTGGAATTATGAAAAATTGTTCAACAAATATTAGGTTTATGGAATTTTCAAAGTGTTTTTCAGCAAAAAGTGTGGAACCTATAAATGGTGTTTGAGGTTGGTTTTTATAGGTCTTTGGCCATGAATGGGGTTGTGAAATGGCTGTAATTTGGTTGCATAATGGTTGTAAATTGGCTGTAATTTTGCTACAAATGTTTTCCTCATACACATGAGATGGGTTTTTAAATTTGGGGGGTTACCATATGGCCATTCCGTTTACTATAAATAGTAATGGGGGCACACCTTCTACGTTGAAGATAGATCTTCCACATTGAGCCTTCTGCCATCCTTACTGGAGTGGTTGGTCAATGTTGGAGTGCATGGAGCGTTGAAATATGACTTTTGTGGCTTCCATGCTAGGGGCATGTAGTTTCTATGATGGGCATTCCAAAAGGCAATTTTGACCCCTACAAGTCCAAATATAGACACTATGTCACTTTTTAACTTGGGGAATGAGGCTTTGACCACTCATGAGGTATGTTTTAGTTCCAAAAGTATGGAATGTGTGAGATTGCCCCTCATGGATTACAATTCTTCACATTTACAATGAAGTTTTGCCTTGGGTTTCATGGAGTGAAAGCTGCATGATGAAAATTGGCTATAACATATAAATTTTTGTGGTGCTTTAGGGATACCTGTCACTCATCAATGCTCATAATAAATCAAAAAGATTAATTCACAAGTTTGGAAATAGCTTCTTTCTCTTCCTTAAGTTTTTTGGATTATTGAAGGTGATTTCAATATGGTTGAAAGTCATTTAGATAAATTTGATTGTCTTCATTCTAATATGTCTTCTTAGTATAAATAAGATTGGTGAAATTTAAAAAAAAAAATAGTTTCTTTCTAATATGAGCTCTCTATTTTCTAATCATTCAAATCAAAAAATTATATTTGGTGTAATTATTGACAAGGAAGTAACAAAATTTATTATTGACTAGATAGATTTTACATCTTTAATGTTTAGAATGTATACAAATGCTACTTTGTTATATCATTTTTCTATTTTTCTCTCTATAATTTATTCCTTCTCTTTTCAAAAATAGAAGCATTTTTGTATGAATGCTAATATGTTTATAGGACCTAATGGGAAATATATTTTAAAGTCTATGTATTTTTAAAAAATGTTAGTTATATATGTTGGATTGATTAGTGGTTATGAATGACTCGTAGAATCAAAAATTAAACAAGATGGTTTGGAAAGTAATTTGTTGAGGGAAGGTGTTAAATAGAAGAAGAGTTTAAAAAATTTGTCAATGAAAATACTTTCAAATCAAAATTTCTTTAATTTTGAAACTTATGAAGTCTTTGCTAAAGCTTGTTATGTTAAACAATGTTTGGATACTTTTGAAACTATAAGTGCTCTAGCTAAAATTCATATGTCCTTCTATAAATTAAAGATGAACCTTGTAAGGAATATTTTAAATTTCTCAAAGGAAAGGGTTAAGTATCTAAAATAGAATCACTTTATATAAATAATTTCATTACTACATACCCAAGACTATTATTATATTTTTTATCAAATAAATTTTCTTCAATTTTTTCTTTTTAAGGTTTGAGTAAGAAAAACTTTGAGGCTTCTTGTATACATATTTATCATCTTATAACAAAAGAGCATCAAAGTATTCTTGAAGAAAAAATATAGTGGATGAAATTAAATTAGTGAATTTTAGTTTAGTAGATGATAAAGCTTTGATATTTAGTAATTTTCTAGTAGATTTTTTATTAAAAAAAAAAACATTGGAACATTGTTGGAAATGATCTCTTTCATTTTTTCTAGAAAGTTCTTTAACTATGCAAAACACACTGAATCCAAATAGTATATAAGATAAATTAATTGCTAAAAATAAGAAAACAATGTATCTTTTATTAAAATTAAAAGAATATTACAAATATAGTAGATCCACAAATCCATAGAACATCACACTAAAACACTCATACACTCAATGATATTGCAAAGCATGAGGCTCTACAATCACATACGTGATTAACCTTAATGTAAGATATAATCAATCTAGATCTCTTTGTCAGACACAAGACCAAGATCCAACACACTGACACAATGGTAAGTAGCACACATAGTGATGAGTCGCCATTTTAGTTGGCCACGATATCGCAGCTTGTCTCCTCAACTATAAATAAGAGGTAGATAGATCCGATAGGTAGTTTTTAAGTTAGCAATTAGAGTTGTTAGATTAAAGTTTCTTTTTACATCTCTCAACCCTTCTCTCCCAGTGTATGCCCACAATGTGGTGATTGTAATTGTACGGCATCCTTATTCGAGTGTGACGTACTTGGATACACACATGACGAGAAATAAAGATCGAGATTACTTCATCAATGCAGTATTCACTTAGCTTAATTATTTATTTAATTATTATTTACTATTTTCTTAGTTAATATTTTCTTAGCCTAAACTCCTGTTAAACGCAGAATGAGTATGACTTGATCACGAGCATTTAAGTGTGACTACTTGGCAACCTAGTAGTTTACCTAGGATTTGTGCTTGGTAATCTCAGTGGTAGTCGTGCACGAGGTCCAAGATGTGTACAGATGATTGAGAAACAGATGCTTATTGCACTTAGGCTAGATTAGATTCCCTCTCTCTCTCTCTCTCTCTCTCTCTCTCTTAGCTTAGTTAATATTATTTTCCATTATCTTTAGGAGTAGCATTAGTATAGGAACATATCATACACCTCACTCTAGACTAAACCATACGTGATAAAGTTAACACTAATCTAGATAGGAAGATAGCAAACTACGACCTAAGAATAACTGTCTAGATACCACAACTAGTCCGTCTGTGGAGTTTGACCAGATCGCGCGTGAAACACACGTATTTGTATGGTTGAGTGTAGGGGTACCTTACCACTCATCATTGGCGTTGTTGCCAGGGATGGTGCTAGTTATCTAGATTAGTTATATCATACAAGGTCGCTTTATAGGAATTAACGATATATCTTTTAGGAGGAAATAATTATGAAAAGTCACATATAAATTCACACACAATATCACAACCATGCCTCTCTTACAAGACTATGATAATGTCACATCTAGTGAGGCAGTTCATTGGAGAGAACCAATGAATTATATGATAATGAAGATTGGAGTACGCAACTCGAGGTAGGAGTTTCTTATAAACATAAACGAAGGCAACATCATCCCAATGCATGAAAGCATAACTTACCCAATGATGATGAACCCTTACTGGCCACTACGAGCCTAACACAAATACAAGAGGCTGTTCAAATCTCTCGTAGGCATCGTAAAGAGAGCCATCTACCTAGGCTCGATTTAAACAACTTTCCCAATTTCTTAGGAGGCTATGACTTAGATCTGCATCAACATTTACAAGCCTTCTACGATGCCTGCACATGGAACAACATTGATAATGATTGGCAAAAACTTAAGCTCTCTCCTATGACACTTGTTGGCCAAGCAAAAGTGTGGTATAGATCGTTAAAACCAAATTCAATACGATGTTGGCCAACAATGGTAGAACTCTTTAATGAAAGATATCAAACCTACGCAAGAGTGTCGGCCTTGAGGAAACAAATCCAAGAATGGAAAGAAGCACAACATGAACCCTTGGACATGGCCTTAGAAAGATATGATGCATTGTTAAACAATTGTCCTGGCCATGAGTTCTTCGAGGAAAGGCTAATGTACCATATCATTGATGGGCTTCATGATGAAACAAGAGAGACTGTAGGGATGTATGCCCAAGGTCAACTATACAAACTACGAATCCATCAATTCTAAGAGCTTTTTAAGCAGGTAGAAAAAGAAGAATGAGAAATGGCTAGATGAGAGAGTATTGAAAAACATCAATGGGACCAAAATCTTAACTTAACAGAGGTCCATAATCATAAAAAGGAGAAATCAACTTATCACAAGGGGAAAGAACCATATTTGATGGTACAACAATCATTAGAGGAAGTCGAGGCAAAGATCAATAAGATGTTGGAATGGACGCATAAAAAGTGTGGAGAATATATTGATATTATTGGAGAAAATATCATTAGGCAATCAGGAAGAAGGGATGAAGAAAATAAGAGCTTAACTACCAATCATACATATGAATGCAACATTTGCCTATACAATCACCCCAAGGGCTAGTGCCCAATCTTGTTACATTTATATGAGTATTGGGGAAACACGTTACACCCAAAGTTCATACAGAAACACCGTGTTCAATCATAGTGGCAACAATCCCAGTCATGGGAGAAGCCACCCCTAAACTAGAGATGCCCTTCATATCACCTAAATTCAAATGCTTATCTAGTTCAACATCCTATTTTTCCAACTGGGTCAACATACTCTATCTCACTGTATAACCATTCTCCTCAATACTATCAGCCCATGTCCTCAACAAAAACACCGCCTTGTGCACCTCACACTTCTTCTAATTTTCAACATTCTCATCCTTTTCCTCCTTCTACATTGCCACCAACTATTCCTAAGGTGTCTACACCACAACAACAACCCATGAACGTTACTTGTGCTACTATTGCCAACAACAGTGAGAGACCTCAGGAACATTGAAGGTTTCCCTTCTTTAGAAATGACCATAGGAAGGGACAACATAATTCCAAGGCCACTACATTCTTCAACTTAGCACAAGTCCAACATTTTGGTGCACCCTTCTCTTCAAACCCAATGCCTCATGTCACTTCATCAGGGCCACTAATTAACACTCCAACAACCATATAGTCTAATGAACATAGCCATGGAGGGCAAGATCCTGATCCTTGCATACCATCTTATGGTCTCAATTATCATAGTGGGTCAACTCGTTATCTGGAAACTACATCTTATAAATTGCCCCACTATGCTTACTATAATCAAGTGTGTGAACCCCGATGGGGTAGGTATGACCAAGTTTGAATACTTCCAACATGCAAGCATCCTCATCTTTCATTTATTAATCCTTGACATCCTCAACTGTTTAGTTATGGGGGATATCCCCCATTTTAATAACAAATAAGATTAATAAACATTTTTCATTTTTTTTAATTTTACAACTTTTTGTTTTCCAGTTTTTCATTTTTCAATTTCTTGTTTTATCTTTTTGTCTTTTTGTATTTTTACATTTTTATAAGTAATCTCATCTATGAATAAAACACTCATGTGGCTTGTTGGTTGAGGTGTGTTCTATGTTATCAAGTCTCGAGTGATCAATTATTTGGACAGTGAGCCCATTAAACCCACTCATCCACTCCATAGATAAGAGGTTCTGTTTGAGGGTACAATGATATTCTTGACATCCTTGAAACTTAAAATTAATTTTGTGTTCATTGTGCTCTAAATGAAGAAGGATGGACCAAGAGGGAATGATTAGGGTGTGGCATCAAGGGGACTTGTGGATTGTCTTTAGTGACGTCTATGAAAGTAAGAGTAATTAAAAGGGCACTCAAAAAATCTAATGCTATTCTAGGGGCTTCCACTAGAAAGACATGCACCCATGCCTGAAGGTTGGTGGCTTCTCTAGATTCAAAAATCTAGAAAAAAAAAAAACAAAGGAAGTGCCATAAAGCAAAAATCACTCCTTCCTTGAACAAAATGCTAAGTGATCGTACACCTTGTTGTTCTGGTACTTTCATAGTCGCTCATCATGGGATGAGACAATGTGGTATCATTGATTAGAGGAATGGAATTGGTCCTGATCTTGGAATGATAGGTTAATGACACATTAATCATGCTTTACATGCAGGATTCATTGTGCCCTGGGTCAGTTACCTCATGTTCCAATCTCTACAATCCCTTCTATAGTCTGTCTCATCTCGTTGTTCATGTAATTGTAGCTCGTGTCTTGTATAGCGTAGAATTCTTACCTCATTCCGATGATACTTACATGTGTGTGTTTTGTGGAACTAGTGTGGATTACATTTAACCCTTCTAGTACCCATGGACACTTTTTAAGTGTAGTTACACAAGGGCATGATAGGTTGGAACTTGCTTTGGGGAGGACCCACTTGTGTAATTTTTTGTAATTTTCACTCATAACATAGCTCACACACACCATTTATTATCCTCAGTGTGTTTTCCAAGATATTCTTTCCCTTATTACTATCCCTTTGAATTCCAACGTTCCTATGAACCATCACGTGGCCTTTTTCTCTCACTTACCACCCGAGGCTTTATTGATTAATTCCACCCACATAATTATTTGTGCCTTAAAAACTATCTAAATTACCCTAGAACCCTTTAACATGTGCCCACATGTCCTTAACTTACATTGTTAATTTTAGAAAAACCTTCAAAATTCGGTATTTTCCCTCTGGCGTAAACATTGATAGGCCGCGATATCGCGTACGCAATATCACGACCGACACGATATCACGTATGCGATATCGCGTCTCATAAACCTATAAATATGTGACCCCCCCACACCACTTACCAACATTTTTAACTATTTATGCTGGGGAGTTTTTTGAATTTTTGTCTATGACTTGCGATTGCGAGACCCTTGCTTTTATACCTATATCTCGCTCACTGGTACTCTAATTTTCATTCTGTCTGAACCTACTTGAACCTGGAGTGTTCAGCTTAGTCATGGGGGAGGGACACACACCGAATAGCACTTAAATTTTTTGGAATTTTTCATCACTTGAAGGACATGATCAAAGGTAATTAGTTATAACATTAGGGATAATTGTGGCTAAAATAATTTCATCCCTTTATGTACACCGGGAAACTAAATTTGAAAACCACCTAAGTAAAAAGGACTCACTATTATAATCTTTTGAGAAAACATCACACCGAGATAAAATAAATTAATTAAGGCAAGTAGTATGGTATAACCTAACTTTGGAAATAACCTTACTAATGATTGGCCTGTGTGATTGCAGATGGCCCTGAAACGTGGACAATAAGAAGGTCCTACTCAAGGTGGAAGCAAATGACCTAGGAGAGGTAAAGGACAAGTTCCTAATGGACAACATGTAGAGCAGGAGGAACAATCATTTAGAATTCACCAAGAAGACCCTGCTACTGTACAATCAAGGCAGGAAGAAGGAGGAGTTGCTGCAACGCCTGAATAGGGACAACATCTCACGTTATCCATGAAAGGCCCACATTCACTGCAGTGATTATGGAATTAAATTTTGAACCATTCACAAATTTTGCTCCTGAGGTTGTTAGGGACCATCTCAAAGGGTCTCCCTTATGGCCTGTCCTCTTTGAAAGCGGTGCCTGATACCTAGGGGAAACGTACCAATTTTGGCACAATAGAGAACAAGGCACCACAGTTAACATTTGTGGTGTGATAGTTGATTTATCTATTTAGGCCTTTTTAGAAGTATTAAACCTTCTGAATACAGGGCCAAAGGTTGCTCAGTTATCTACCCATTTAGACCCTCATGCATGATGAGTTTGGTTGGAAAGGGCATATGGCAAAGAAAAGACATTTGGAGAGTTGAAGATGAAAGAGAGGATCTATTTCAAAATTGGAACGTATCACCTCTTTCACACGAAGGGCTTAAAAAGGATTTTGACATATGTAGCAAGGGGTTGTGTGGTATTGATGGGAAAGGTTAATGTTAACCTACCTCATCTATATTTTACAGAGATCCTGAGGTAGTTTGAAGAACGGAAGACACGGAAGCTGGTATTGCCAATCCCTTACCTTATCAAGAAGTTGTGCCGATGTGCTGGTATCAGAGGATACACTAATAATGTCCTCCAAAAAGCCCAAAATGCTTCATATGCTGAATTGTTAAAGCCACTAGTCGCAAGGAAAATCACTGGTGAGATGCTAGGACCAGAACAAGAAAAAGAATAGACAACAGGGCCAACTGCAACTCAACTTGTAGGACCCAACCAACTTCCAAGTATGGGGACCAGCCAACAACAAGCAGCAAGGCCTAGCATGGGCCGAGATCAACTACCGTTGCTACAAGACTATAGATCATCGATGAGCTATCTCAGGGCCATCGCTGAGATGGTTAGTTGGGGAAGTTGTGATGATGCAAATCTCTTCCACATCATCAACGATGCCATATAGCCCATAATTTCTTTGGATCATGCAAGGGGTGAAGTGTCCATCCATATAGGAGGAGGGGAAAGTACTTGGTCACAACAGATCTTGGGAAATGCTGCATCTTTCCAAGTGCAATTAGAAATTAGTGAAGGGGCCACAGTGATGGTTATGCAACACCAGGATGCAGCAGAAGCCACAAAAGTGGTTGCAGACCACATTAAAGAATCATCCAATTTACCTATTGTGCCACCAGCAAATCTCACAGGAGCACGGGATGGTCAAAATTTGGCCAGAACCTCAATGACTCATACAGAACATGAGGATGTACTTGATCGATTGCTACAAATAGGACAAGTAATGACATCCTTGTTTGACATCCCTCAAGATGTTATAGTAATTCAATTAGAACTCATTTCCACCAAGGGGAAGCTAGTCTTGACAGAGGTAAGGGCCAAGCATGCTAAAGTAGAGGTGAAAAAATTGCAAGAAACACTCGTGGCACTACAAGCAGCATAGCAGGACCCTTTGCAATTTGTTCCCACAGACCAGTTGGATAGTTTCAAAATTGAGCAACTAACCAAACTACTAACAAAGAATAAAAAGGTGGCAGAAGAAAAAGAGAAGGCTAATTGGGATGCATTTGTAGCACAAATGCAAACTTATGTGCATACCAAGGCACTTAAGGCCTTACAAGAGGAAAACAAGCAGCTTGTTGCTGACAACTTTTGGTTGACCTCTTTGGAGAAGCAAAAGAATGTTCTCGAAGAAAGTTTTCATTAGTTGTGAGAACAATTCATTTGGGTCAACCAAGACATGAGCCATTTAGCCAGGGAAAATTGAACCCTCTCAATGGAGGAGGTACGCGTCATCCGCCAAAAGATGGCTATCGAAATTAGCGTGTGACAAAATGAGGCTAAACAACATGAGAAGCTAAAGGAGCACTTCTGGGACTAGGTGGGAATGTACAAACAGATCATTGAGAAGGAGATCCATATGGACAAGGCCCACATCAATGCTATCAGTGCTGAACACATTGACTGGCAGGCCATATTGGACACATATGCCTTTGCCCACCATGCAGAAGTTAAGAACTGGGACCTGCAGATCCAGGATCTTACAGAATACATGGAGTTGGCAAACCTGCAGTATGCCAACCTTGCCATGTTAACAGTAGGGGACATAAGAACATATCTTGAACAATAGGTAGCTACCACCTACATCAAATATGAAACAGAATTTGTAGAACATAAAAAGATATTGGAAAAACTGGAGATTGCAAATTTTGAACTTGAGGTGGTTAAAGCAAGCTACTAGGGACAAAAAGGTGTCACAACAGACTTGGCTTGATGGCTTGTAGATTTTCAAGAATATAGAGACAAAGCCAAGGCCTACGAGGAGGAATGATAGGTGTTTACGGCTTGGTATGTCAAGGAAAATTAAATGTTTTTACAACTACCCTACCCATGGGAGGTGCTGACTCCATCAAACGTCAGAACATTAACATGGACAACATAAGATCCTCGAACTGAAGAGGAGAAACTCTAGGCCATACTTCAACACCATCAAGTCCCAAGACCTGGAACATAAGATAAGGGAAAAGCACCCATGGAGGAGCTACTGCCACTAAGAACTACATGAGTTCCATTAATTTTTGTAGCTATAGGATTTTCTCTTGCATCCTCTGTGTTATGTCTCAATTTTTTTTTGATTCCACACTGTGGCATGAACCCATTCTGACCATTGAATAATCCCATACCTATCCACTATGTAATCAATGGATCTTGTTCTCATTGTAACTCGAGGATGAGTTTTCATTCAGTCATGGGGGCATGATGAGTTACTATTTTAGTTGACCACGATATTGTGTATGCGATATCGCAGCCTGTCTCCTCATCTATAAATAAGAGGTAGATAGATTCGATAGGTAGTTTTTAAGTTAG